>JANJGN010000715.1:7500-172500 GCA_026770705.1 Isurus oxyrinchus | reverse complement strand
CGGGATCGACTCCGTCAGGGGGTCCGGGACGATCCGGGATCGACTCCGTCAGGGGGTCCGGGATCGACTCCGTCAGGGGGTCCGGGACGACCCGGGATCGACTCCGTCAGGGGGTCCGGGATCGACTCCGTCAGGAGGTCCGGGACGACCCGGGATCGACTCCGTCAGGAGGTCCGGGACGATCCGGGATCGAGTCCGTCAGGGGTCCGGGACGATCCGGGATCGACTCCGTCAGGGGGTCCGGGACGATCCGGGATCGAGTCCGTCAGGGGTCCGGGACGATCCGGGATCGACTCCGTCAGGGGGTCCGGGACGATCCGGGATCGACTCCGTCAGGGGGTCCATGATCGAGTCCGTCAGGGGTCCGGGACGATCCGGGATCGACTCCGTCAGGGGGTCCGGGACGATCCGGGATCGACTCCGTCAGGGGGTCCGGGACGATCCGGGATCGACTCCGTCAGGGGGTCCGGGACGATCCGGGATCGACTCCGTCAGGGGGTCCGGGACGATCCGGGATCGACTCCGTCAGGGGGTCCGGGACGATCCGGGATCGACTCCGTC
This sequence comes from Isurus oxyrinchus, assembly GCA_026770705.1. NCBI lineage: Eukaryota > Metazoa > Chordata > Chondrichthyes > Lamniformes > Lamnidae > Isurus > Isurus oxyrinchus. Next base: position 171,939 of record JANJGN010000715.1, on the reverse strand, counting down.
AGGGGGTCCGGGACGATCCAGGATCGACTCCATCAGGGGGTCCGGGACGATCCGGGATCGACTCCGTCAGGGGGTCCGGGATCGACTCCATCAGGGGGTCCGGGACGATCCGGGATCGACTCCGTCAGGGGGTCCGGGACGATCCGGGATCGACTCCGTCAGGGGGTCCGGGACGATCCGGGATCGACTCCGTCAGGGGGTCCGGGACGATCCGGGATCGACTCCGTCAGGGGGTCCGGGACGATCCGGGATCGACTCCGTCAGGGGGTCCGGGACGATCCGGGATCGACTCCGTCAGGGGGTCCGGGACGATCCGGGATCGACTCCGTCAGGGGGTCCGGGACGATCCGGGATCGACTCCGTCATGGGGTCCGGGACGATCCGGGATCGACTCCGTCAGGGGGTCCGGGACGATCCGGGATCGACTCCGTCAGGGGGTCCGGGATCGACTCCGTCAGGGGGTCCGGGACGATCCGGGATCGACTCCGTCAGGGGGTCCGGGACGATCCGGGATCGACTCCGTCAGGGGGTCCGGGATCGACTCCGTCAGGGGGTCCGGGACGATCCGGGATCGACTCCGTCAGGGGGTCCGGGACGATCCGGGATCGACTCCGTCAGGGGGTCCGGGACGATCCGGGATCGACTCCGTCAGGGGGTCCGGGACGATCCGGGATCGACTCCGTCAGGGGGTCCGGGATCGACTCCGTCAGGGGGTCCGGGACGATCCGGGATCGACTCCATCAGGGGGTCCGGGACGATCCGGGATCGACTCCGTCAGGGGGTCTGGGACGATCCGGGATCGACTCCGTCAGGTGGTCCGGGACGATCCGGGATCGACTCCGTCATGGGGTCCGGGACGATCCGGGATCGACTCCGTCAGTGGGTCCGGGACGATCCGGGATCGACTCCGTCAGGGGGTCCGGGATCGACTCCGTCAGGGGGTCCGGGACGATCCGGGATCGACTCCGTCAGGGGGTCCGGGACGATCCGGGATCGACTCCGTCAGGGGGTCCGGGATCGACTCCGTCAGGGGGTCCGGGACGATCCGGGATCGACTCCGTCAGGGGGTCCGGGACGATCCGGGATCGACTCCGTCATGGGGTCCGGGACGATCCGGGATCGACTCCGTCAGGGGGTCCGGGACGATCCGGGATCGACTCCGTCAGGGGGTCCGGGATCGACTCCGTCAGGGGGTCCGGGACGATCCGGGATTGACTCCGTCAGGGGGTCCGGGACGATCCGGGATCGACTCCGTCAGGGGGTCCGGGACGATCCGGGATCGACTCCGTCATGGGGTCCGGGATGATCCGGGATCGACTCCGTCAGGGGGTCCGGGACGATCCGGGATCGATTCCGTCATGGGGTCCGGGACGATCCGGGATCGACTCCTTCAGGGGGTCCGGGACGATCCGGGATCGACTCCGTCAGGGGGTCCGGGACGATCCGGGATCGACTCCGTCATGGGGTCCGGGACGATCCGGGATCGACTCCGTCAGGGGGTCCGGGACGATCCGGGATCGACTCCGTCAGGGGGTCCGGGACGATCCGGGATCGACTCCGTCAGGGGGTCCGGGACCGACTCCGTCAGGGTGTCCGGGACGAACCGGGATCGACTCCGTCAGGGGGTCCGGGACGATCTGGGATCGTCTCCGTCAGGGGGTCAGGGACGATCCGGGATCGACTCCATCAGGGGGTCTGGGATCGACTTCGTCAGGGGGTCCGGGATCGACTCTGTCAGGGGGTCCGGGATGATCCGGGATCGACTCCGTCAGTGGGTCCGGGACGATCCGGGATCGACTCCGTCAGGGGGTCCCGGATCGACTCCGTCAGGGGGTCCGGGACGACCCGGGATCGATCCGACAGGGGTCCAGGATCGACTCCGTCAGGAGGTCCGGGACGATCCGGGATCGACTCCATCAGGGGGTCCGGGGCAATCCGGGATCGATTCCGTCAGGGGATCCGGGATCGACTCCGTCAGGGGGTCCGGGACGACCCGGGATCGACTCCGACAGGGGGTCCGGGATTGACTCCGTCAGGGGGTCCGGGATGATCCGGGATCGACTCCGTCAGGGGGTCCGGGACGACCCGGGATCGACTCCGTCAGGGGGTCCGGGACGACCCGGGATCGACTCCGTCAAGGGGTCCGGGACGACCCGGGATCGACTCCGTCAGGGGGTCCGGGACGATCCGGGATCGACTCCGTCAGGGGGTCCGGGACCATCCGGGATCGACTCCGTCAGGGGGTCCGGGACGATCCGGGATCGACTCCGTCAGGGGGTCCGAGATCGACTCCGCCAAGGGGGTCCGGGACGATCCGGGATCGACTCCGTCAGGGGGTCTGGGATGATCCAGGATCGACTCCGTTAGGGGGTCCAGGACGATCCGGGATCGACTCTGTCAGGGGGTCCGGGATCGACTCCATCAGGGGGTCCGGGACAACCCGGGATCGACTCCGTCAGGGGGTCCGGGACGATCCGGGATCGACTCTGTCAGGGGGTCCAGGACGACCCGGGATCGACTCCGTCAGGGGGTCCGGGACGATCCGGGATCGACTCCGTCAGGGGGTCCGGGACGATCCGGGATCGACTCCGTCAGTGGGTCTGGGATCGACTCCGTCAGGGGGTCCGGGACGATCCGGGATCGACTCCGTCAGGGGGTCCGGGACGATCCGGGATCGACTCCGTCAGGGGGTCCCGGATCGACTCCGCCAGGGGGTCCGGGACGATCTGGGATCGACTCCGTCAGGGGGTCCGGGACGACCCGGGATCGACTCCGTCAGGGGGTCCGGGACGATCCGGGATCGACTCTGTCATGGGGTCCGGGACGATCCGGGATCGACTCCGTCAAGGGGTCTGGGATTGACTCTCTCAGGGGGTCCGGGATCTACTCCGTCAGGGGGTCCGGGACGATCCGGGATCGACTCCGACAGGGGGTCCGGGACGATCCAGGATCGACTCCGTCAGGGGGTTCGGGATCGACTCCCTCAGGGGGTCCGGGACGATCCGGGATCGACTCCGTCAGGGGGTCCGGGACGATCCGAGACTGACTCCGTCAGGGGTTCCGGGACAATCCGGAATCAACTCTGTCAGGGGGTCCGGGATCGACTCCGTCAGGGGGTCTGGGACGATCCGGGATCGACTCCGTCAGTGGGTCCGGGATCGTCTCCGTCAGGGGGTCCGGGACGATCCGGGATCGACTCCGTCAGGGGGTCCGGGACGATCCGGGATCGACTCCGTCAGGGGGTCCCGGATCGACTCCGTCAGGGGGTCCGGGACGATCTGGGATCGACTCCGTCAGGGGGTTCGGGATCGACTCCCTCAGGGGGTCCGGGACGATCCGGGATCGACTCCGTCAGGGGGTCCGGGACGATCCGGGACTGACTCCGTCAGGGGTTCCGGGACAATCCGGAATCAACTCTGTCAGGGGGTCCGGGATCGACTCCGTCAGGGGGTCCGGGACGATCCGGGATCGACTCCGTCAGTGGGTCCGGGATCGTCTCCGTCAGGGGGTCCGGGACGATCCGGGATCGACTCCGTCAGGGGGTCCGGGACGATCCGGGATCGACTCCGTCAGGGGGTCCGGGACGATCCGGGATCGACTCTGTCAGGGGGTCCCGGATCGACTCCGTCAGGGGGTCCGGGACGATCTGGGATCGACTCCGTCAGGGGGTCCGGGACGACCCGGGATCGACTCCGTCAGGGGGTCCGGGACGATCCGGGATCGACTCTGTCATGGGGTCCGGGAAGATCTGGCATCGACTCCGTCAAGGGGTCTGGGATTGACTCTCTCAGGGGGTCCGGGATCTACTCCGTCAGGGGGTCCGGGACGATCCGGGATAGACTCCGACAGGGGGTCCGGGACGATCCAGGATCGACTCCGTCAGGGGGTTCGGGATCGACTCCCTCGGGGTCCGGGACGATCCGGGATCGACTCCGTCAGGGGGTCCGGGACGATCCGGGACTGACTCCGTCAGGGGTTCCGGGACAATCCGGAATCAACTCTGTCAGGGGGTCCGGGATCGACTCCGTCAGGGGGTCCGGGACGATCCGGGACTGACTCCGTCAGGGGTTCCGGGACAATCTGGAATCAACTCTGTCAGGGGGTCCGGGACAATTCGGGATCGACTCCGTCAGCGGGGTCTGGGACGATCCGGGATCGACTCCGTCAGGGGGTCCGGGAAGATCCGGGATCGACTCCGTCAGGGGTTCCGGGACGATCCGGGATTGACTCTGTCAGGGGGTCCGGGATCGACTCAGTCAGGGGGTCCGGGACGATCCGGGATCGACTCCTTCAGGGGGTCCGGGCCGATCCGGGATCGACTCCGTCAGGGGGTCCGGGATCGACTCCGTCAGGGGGTCCGGGACGATCCGGGATCGACTCCGCCAGGTGGTCCGGGATCGACTCCGTCAGGGGATCCGGGATCGTCTCCGTCAGGGGGTCCGGGACGATCCGGGATCGACTCCGTCAGGTGGTCCGGGATCGACTCCGTCAGGGGATCCGGGATCATCTCCGTCAGGGGGTCCGGGATTGACACCGTCAGGGGGTCCGGGATCGTCTCCGTCAGGGGGTCCGGGACGATCCGGGAACGACTCCGACAGGGGATCCGGGATCGACTCCGTCAGGGGGTCCGTGACGATCCGGGATCGACTCCGTCAGGGGGTCCGGGACGATCCGGGATCGACTTCGCCAGGGGGTCCGGGACGATCCGGGATCAACTCCGTCAGGGGGTCCGGGACGATCCGGGATCGACTCCGTCAACGGATCTGGGATTGACTCTCTCAGTGGGTCCGGGATCTACTCTGTCGGGGGGTCCGGGATCGACTCCTTCAGGGGGTCCGGGGCGATTTGGGATCAACTCCATCAGGGGGTCCGGGATTGACTCTGTCAGTGAGTCCGGGACGATCCGGGATCGACTCCGTCAGGGGGTCCGGGATGTTCCGGGATCGACTCCAACAGGGGGTCCGGGTCGATCCGAGATCCACTCTGCCGGGGGGTCCGGGATCTACTCTTTCAGTGCGTCCGAGATCAACTCCGTCAGGGGGTCCGGGATCGACTCTGTCAGAGGGCTGGGACGATCCAGTATCGACTCTGTCAGGGGTCCGGGATCGACTCTGTCAGGCGGTCCGGGACGATCCAGGATCGACTCCGAGATCGAATCTGTAAGGGGGCCTGGGATCGACTCTTTCAGGAGGTCCGGGATCCACTCTCAGGGGTCCGGTACAATCCAGGATCTACTCTTTCAGGGGGTCCAGGATCTATTCCATCAGGGGGTCCGGGACGATCCAGGATCGACTCTGTCAGGGGGTCCGGTCGATCCGGGATTGACTGTGTTAGGGGGCCCGGGATCGACCCCGTCAGCGAGTCCGGGATTAATTCTTGTCAGGGGGTCCGAGATGATCCGGGATCGACTGTGTCAGGGGGTCTGGGATCAACTCCGTCAGTGGATCCAGGATCCACTCTGTCAGTGGGTCCGGGACGATCCAGGATCGACTCTGTCTGGGAGTCCGGGACGATTCAGGATCGACTCTGTCAGGGGGTCCGGGATCGACTCTGTCAGGGGGTCCGGGACAATCCAGGATCGACTCCATCAGTGGGTCCGGGACGATCCGGAATCGACTCTGCCAGGGGGTCCGGGACGATCTGGGATCGACTCCGTCGGGGGTTCTGGAATGATCCGGGCATTGACTCCGTTAGGGGGTCTGGGACGATCCAGGATCATCTCTGTCAGGGGGTCTAGGACGATCCTTGATCGACTTTGGGACCAACTCCGTCAGGGAGTCTGGCATGATCTGGGATCGACTCTGTCAGGGGGTCCGGGACAACCCGAGATCGACTCTGTCAGGGGGTCCAGGACGATCTGGGATCGACTCTGTCAGGGGGTCCGGGACAACCCGGGACCGACTGTCAGTGGGTCTAGGACAATCCAGGATCGACTCTGTCAGGGGTTCTGGAATGATCCGGGCATTGACTCCGTTAGGGGGTCTGGGACGATCCAGGATCATCTCTGTCAGGGGGTCTAGGACGATCCTTGATCGACTTTGGGACCAACTCCGTCAGGGGGTCTGGCATGATCTGGGATCGACTCTGTCAGGGGGTCCGGGACAACCCGGGATCGACTCTGTCAGGGGGTCCAGGACGATCTGGGATCGACTCTGTCAGGGGGTCTGGGACGATCCGGGATCGCCTCTGTCAGGGGTTTGGGACGATCGGGGATCGACTCTGGGATTGACCCTATCATGGGGTCTGGGGTAAACGGGGATCGACCCCGTCAGGGATCTAGGATCAACCGGGAGCGACAATCAGATCGTACACGTCAGGGGGTCTGGGATCAACCAGGATCAACTCCGGGATCGTCCCCGTCAGGAGGTCTAGGATCAACCAGGATCAACTCCGGGATCGTCCCCGTCAGGGGGTCTGGGATCAACCAGGATCAACTCCGGGATGGGTGCGACAATCGGATCGTACCTGTCAGGGGGTCTGGGATCAGCCGGGATCGTCCCCGTCAGGGGGTCTGGGCCGAACCAGGATCGACTCCGTGATCGTCCCTGTCAGGGAGTCTGGGATCATCCAGGATCAACTCTGGGATCGTCCCCGTCAGGGGGTCTGCGTCGAACCAGGATCGACTCCGTGATCGTCCCTGTCAGGGAGTCTGGGATCAACCGGAATCGCCCTGCCAGGGGGTCTGGGATCAACCGGGATCGTCCCTGACAGGGAGTTTGGGATCAACCAGGATCAACTCTGGGATCGTCCCCGTCAGGGGGTCAGAGATCAACCGGGATCGTCCCGAACAGGGGGTCTGGGATCAACCGGGATCGTCCCTATCAGGGGGTCTGGGATCAACCAGGATAGTCCCTGTCAGGGGGTCTGGGATCAACTGGGATCGTCCCCGTCGGGGGGTCAGGGTCAAACCAGGATCGACTCCGGGATCGTCCCTGTCAGGGCGTATGGGAAAATCGAGATCGACTCCGTCAGGGGCTCCAGGACCAATCGGGATTGACCGCGTCAGGGGGTCCGGGATTAACTCCGGGTTCACCCTCGTTAGGGGATGCGGGAAAACCAGGAACGATTCGGTCATGGGGTCCGGGATCGACTACGTCTGGGAGTGGGGGATGAACCGGGATCGACTCAGGGACCAACTGGGATCGCTCCGGTATGAATCGGGATTGACTCCGGTACGAACCAGGATCGACTCCGTCAGGGGGTCCGGGATCGACTCCAGGACCAACTCTGGGAAGAACCAAGGGTGACAGGTTCTCCCCGGGAGTGTGTCAGTATTTACAGGGTGTCTCCGGGAGTGTGTTAATATTTACAGGGGGTCCCCGGGAGTGTGTTAATATTTACAGGGGATCTCCGGGAGTGTGTTAATATTGACAGGGTGTCCCCGGGAGTGTGTTAATATTTACAGGGTGTCCCCGGGAGTGTGTTAATATTTACAGGGTGTCTCCGGGAGTGTGTTAATATTTACAGGGGGTCCCCGGGAGTGTGTTAATATTTACAGGGGATCTCCGGGAGTGTGTTAATATTGACAGGGTGTCCCCGGGAGTGTGTTAATATTTACAGGGTGTCCCCGGGAGTGTGTTAATATTTACAGGGTGTCCCCGGGAGTGTGTTAATATTTACAGGGTGTCCCCGGGAGTGTGTTAATATTTACAGGTTCTCCCCGGGAGTGTGTTAATATTTACAGGGTGTCCCCGGGAGTGTGTTAATATTTACAGGGGGTCTCCGGAAGTGTGTTAATATTTACAGGGTGTCCCCGGGAGTGTGTTAATATTTACAGGCTCTCCCCGGGAGTGTGTTAATATTTACAGGGTGTCCCCGGGAGTGTGTTAATATTTGAAGGGTGTCTCCGGGAGTGTGTTAATATGTACAGGGTGTCTCCGGGACTGTGTTAATATTTACAGGGTGTCTCCGGGAGTGTGTTAATATTTACAGGATGTCCCCGGGAGTGTGTTAACATTTACAGGGTGTCTCCGGGAGTGTGTTAATATTTACAGGGTGTCTCTGGGAGTGTGTTAATATTTACAGGGGGTCTCCGGGAGTGTGTTAATATTTACATGGTGTCTCCGGGACTGTGTTAATATTTACAGGGGGTCTCCGGGAGTGTGTTAATATTTACAGGGTGTCTCCGGGTGTGTGTTAATATTTACAGGGGGTCCCCGGGAGTGTGTTAACATTTACAGGGTGTCTCCGGGTGTGTGTTAATATTTACAGGGGGTCCCCGGGAGTGTGTTAATATTTACAGGGGATCTCCGGGAGTGTGTTAATATTTACAGGGTGTCCCCGGGAGTGTGTTAATATTTACATGGTGTCCCCGGGAGTGTGTTAATATTTACAGGTTCTCCCCGGGAGTGTGTTAAGATTTACAGGGTGTCCCCGGGAGTGTGTTAATATTTACATGGTGTCCCCGGGAGCGTGTTAATATTTACAGGGGGTTCCCCGGGAGTGTGTTAATATTTACAGGGTGTCCCCGGGAGTGTGTTAATATTTACAGGGTGTCCCCGGGAGTGTGTTAATATTTACAGGGTGTCCCCGGGAGCGTGTTAATATTTACAGGGTATCTCCGGGAGTGTGTTAATATTTACAGGGGGTCCCCGGGAGCGTGTTAATATTTACAGGGTGTCCCCGGGAGTGCGTTAATATTTACAGGGTGTCCCCGGGAGTGTGTTAATATTTACAGGGTGTCTCCGGGAGTGTGTTAATATTTACAGGGTGTCTCCGTGAGTGTGTTAATATTTACAGGGTGTCTCCGGGAGTGTGTTAATATTTACAGGGTGTCTCCGTGAGTGTGTTAATATTTACAGGGTGTCTCTGGGAGGGTGTTAATATTTACAGGATGTCACCGGGAGTGTGTTAATATTTACAGGGTGTCTCCGTGAGTGTGTTAATATTTACAGGGCGTCTCCGTGAGTGTGTTAATATTTACAGGGTGTCTCTGGGAGTGTGTTAATATTTACAGGGCATCTCCGGGAGTGTGTTAATATTTACAGGGTGTCCCCGGCAGTGTGTTAATATTTACACGGTGTCTCCTGGACTGTCTTAATATTTACTGCGGGTCTCCGGGAGTGTGTTAATATTTACAGGGTGTCCCCGGGAGTGTGTTAATATTTACAGGGTGTCCCCGGGAGTGTGTTAATATTTACAGGGTGTCTCTGGGAGTGTGTTAATATGTACAGGGTGTCTCCGGGACTGTGTTAATATTTACAGGGTGTCTCTGGGAGTGGGTTAATATTTACAGGGGGTCTCCGGGAGTGTGTTAATATTTACAGGGTGTCCCCGGGAGTGTGTTAATATTTACAGGGTGTCTCCGCGAGTGTGTTAATATTTACAGGGTGTCCCCGGGAGTGTGTTAATATTGACAGTGGGTGTCCGGGAGTGTGTTAATATTTACAGTGGGTCCCCGGGAGTGTGTTAATATTTACAGGGGTCTCCGGGAGTGTGTTAATATTTACAGGGGGTCTCCGGGAGTGTGTTAATATTTACAGGGTGTCCCCGGGAGTGTATTAATATTTACAGGGTGTCTCCGGGAGTGCGTTAATATTTACAGTGTGTCTCTGGGAGTGTGTTAATATTTACAGGGTGTCCCCGGGAGTGTGTTAATATGTACAGGGTGTCCCCGGGAGTGTGTTAATATTTACAGGGTGACCCCGGAAGTGTGTTAATATTTACAGGGCGTCTCCAGGAGTGTGTTAATATTTACAGGGTGTCCCCGGGAGTGTGTTAATATTTTAGGGGGTCCCCGGGAGTGTGTTAATATTTACAGGGTGTCTCCGGGACTGTGTTAATATTTACAGGGTGTCTCTGGGAGTGTGTTAATATTTACAGGGTATCCCCGGGAGTGTGTTAATATCTACAGGGTGTCTCCGCGAGTGTGTTAATATTTACAGGGTGTCCCCGGGAGTGTGTTAATATTTACAGTGGGTGTCCGGGAGTGTGTTAATATTTACAGGGTGTCTCTGGGAGTGTGTTAATATTTACAGGGTATCCCCGGGAGTGTGTTAATATTTACAGGGTGTCTCTGGGAGTGTGTTAATATTTACAGGGTGTCCCCGGAAGTGTGTTAATATTTACAGGGTGTCTCCAGGAGTGTGTTAATATTTACAGGGTGTGCCCGGGAGTGTGTTAATATTTACAGGGGGTCCCCGGGAGTGTGTTAATATTTGAAGGGTGTCTCCGGGAGTGTGTTAATATGTACAGGGTGTCTCCGGGACTGTGTTAATATCTATAGGGTGTCTCCGGGAGTGTGTTAATATTTACAGGATGTCCCCGGGAGTGTGTTAACATTTACAGGGTGTCTCCGGGAGTGTGTTAATATTTACAGGGTGTCTCTGGGAGTGTGTTAATATTTACAGGGGATCCCCGGGAGTGTGTTAATATTTACAGGGTGTCCCCGGGAGTGTGTTAATATTTACAGGGTGTCCCCGGGAGTGTGTTAATATTTACAGGGTGTCTCCGGGAGTGTGTTAATATGTACAGGGTGTCTCCGGGGCTGTGTTAATATTTACAGGGCGTCCCCGGGAGTGTGTTAATATTTACAGTGGGTCCCCGGGAGCGTGTTAATATTTACAGTGGGTCCCCGGGAGTGTGTTAATATTTACAGGGGTCTCCGGGAGTGGGTTAATATTTACACGGTGTTTCCGGGAGTGTGTTAATATTTACAGCGTGTCTCCGGGAGTGTGTTGATATTTACAGGGTGTCCCCGGGAGTGTGTTAATATTTACAGGGTGTCCCCGGGAGTGTGTTAATATTTACACAGTGTGCCCGGGAGTGTGTTAACATTTACAGGGTGTCCCCGGGAGTGTGTTAATATTTACAGGGTGTCCCCGTAAGTGTGTTAATATTTACACGCGGTCTCCGGGAGTGTGTTAATATTTACAGGGTGTCCCCGGGAGTGTGTTAATATTTACACGCTGTCTCCGGGATTGTGTTAGTATTTACAGGATGTCCCCGGGAGGGTGTTAACATTTACAGGGTGTCTCCGGGAGTGTGTTAATATTTACAAGGGGTCTCCGGAAGTGTGTTTGTATTTACAGGGTCTCCCCGGGAGTGTATTAATATTTACACGGGGTCTCCGGGAGTGTGTTAATATTTACAGGGTGTCCCCAGGAGTGTGTTAATATTTACTGGGTGTCCCCGGGAGTGTGTTAATATTTACAGGGGGTCCCCGGGAGTGTGTTAATATTTACAGGGTGTCCCCGGGAGTGTGTTAATATTTACAGGGTGTCTCCGGGATTGTGTTAGTATTTACAGGATGTCCCCGGGAGGGTGTTAACATTTACAGGGTGTCTCCGGGAGTGTGTTAATATTTACAAGGGGTCTCCGGAAGTGTGTTTGTATTTACAGGGTCTCCCCGGGAGTGTATTAATATTTACACGGGGTCTCCGGGAGTGTGTTAATATTTACAGGGTGTCCCCAGGAGTGTGTTAATATTTACTGGGTGTCCCCGGGAGTGTGTTAATATTTACAGGGTGTCCCCAGGAGTGTGTTAATATTTACTGGGTGTCCCCGGGAGTGTGTTAATATTGACAGGGGGTCCCCGGGAGTGTGTTAATATTTACAGGGGGTACCGGGGAGTGTGTTAATATTTACAGGGGGTCTCTGGGAGTGTGTTAATATTTACAGGGTGTCTCTGGGAGTGTGTTAATATTTACAGCGTGTCCCCGGGAATGTGTTAATATTTACAGGGTGTCCCCGAGAGTGTGTTAATATTTACAGGGGGTCTCCGGGAGTGTGTTAATATTTACAGGGTGTCTCCGGGAGTGTGTTAATATTTACAGCGTGTCCCCGGGAGTGTGTTAATATTTACAGGGGGTCCCCGGGAGTGTGTTAATATTTACTGGGGGTTCCCCGGGAGTGTGTTAATATTTACAGGGTGTCCCCGGGAGTGTGTTAATATGTACAGGGTGTCTCCTGGAGTGTGTTAATATTTACAGGGTGTCTCCTGGAGTGTGTTAATATTTACAGGGTGTCCCCGGGAGTGTGTTAATATTTACAGGGTGTCCCCGGAAGTGTGTTAATATTTAGAGGGTGTCTCCAGGAGTGTGTTAATATTTACAGGGTGTCCCCGGGAGTGTGTTAATATTTACAGGGGGTCCCCGGGAGTGTGTTAATACTTGCAGGGTGTCTCCGGGAGTGTGTTAATATGTACAGGGTGTCTCCGGGACTGTGTTAATATTTACAGGGTGTCTCCGGGAGTGTGTTAATATTTACAGGGTGTCCGCGGGAGTGTGTTAATATTTACATGGTGTCTCCGGGAGTGTGTTAATATTTACAGGGTGTCTCTGGGAGTGTGTTAATATTTACAGGGTATACCTGGGAGTGTGTTAATATTTACAGGGTGTCTCTGGGAGTGTGTTAATATTTACAGGGTGTCCCCGGAAGTGTGTTAATATTTACAGGGCGTCTCCAGGAGTGTGTTAATATTTACAGGGTGTCCCCGGGAGTGTGTTAATATTTTAGGGGGTCCCCGGGAGTGTGTTAATACTTACAGGGTGTCTCCGAGACTGTGTTAATATTTACAGGGTGTCTCTGGGAGTGTGTTAATATTTACAGGGTGTCCCCGGAAGTGTGTTAATATCTACAGGGTGTCTCCGCGAGTGTGTTAATATTTACAGGGTGTCCCCGGGAGTGTGTTAATATTTACAGTGGGTGTCCGGGAGTGTGTTAATATTTACAGAGTGTCTCTGGGAGTGTGTTAATATTTACAGTATATCCCCGGGAGTGTGTTAATATTTACAGGGTGTCTCTGGGAGTGTGTTAATATTTACAGGGTGTCCCCGGAAGTGTGTTAATATTTACAGGGTGTCTCCGGGAGTGTGTTAATATTTGAAGGGTGTCTCCGGGAGTGTGTTAATATGTTCAGGGTGTCTCCGGGACTGTGTTAATATTTACAGGGTGTCTCCGGGAGTGTGTTAATATTTACAGGATGTCCCCGGGAGTGTGTTAACATTTACAGGGTGTCTCCGGGAGTGTGTTAATATTTACAGGGTGTCTCTGGGAGTGTGTTAATATTGACAGGGTATCCCTGGGAGTGTGTTAATATTTACAGGTTGTCCCCGGAAGTGTGTTAATATTTACAGGGCGTCTCCAGGAGTGTGTTAATATTTACAGGGTGTCTCCTGGGCTGTGTTAATATTTACAGGGTGTCTCTGGGAGTGTGTTAATATTTACAGGGTGTCCCCGGGAGTGTGTTAATATTTACAGGGTGTCTCCGCGAGTGTGTTAATATTTACAGGGTGTCCCCGGGAGTGTGTTAATATTTACAGTGGGTCCCCGGGAGTGTGTTAATATTTACAGTGGGTCCCCGGGAGTGTGTTAATATTTACAGGGGTCTCCGGGAGTGGGTTAATATTTACACGGTGTTTCCGGGAGTGTGTTAATATTTACAGGGGGTCCCCGGGATTGTGTTAATATTTACAGCGTGTCTCCGGGAGTGTGTTAATATTTACAGGGGGTCCCTGGGAGTGTGTTAATATTTACACGAGGTCTCCGGGAGTGTGGTAATATTTACAGGGGGTCTCCGGGAGTGTGTTAATATTTACAGGGTGTCCCCGGGAGTGTGTTAATATTGACAGTGGGTGTCCGGGAGTGTGTTAATATTTACAGGGGTCTCCGGGAGTGTGTTAATATTTACAGGGGGTCTCCGCGAGTGTGTTAATATTTACAGGGTGTCCCCGGGAGTGTGTTAATATTTACAGGGTGTCGCCGGGAGTGCGTTAATATTTACAGTGTGTCTCTGGGAGTGTGTTAATATTTTCAGGGTGTCCCCGGGAGTGTGTTAATATGTACAGGGTGTCTCCGGGAGTGTGTTAATATTTACAGGGTGTCACCGGGAGTGTGTTAATATTTACTCGCGGTCTCCGGGATTGTGTTAGTATTTACAGGATGTCCCCGGGAGGGTGTTAACATTTACAGGGTGTCTCCGGGAGTGTGTTAATATTTACAAGGGGTCTCCGGAAGTGTGTTTGTATTTACAGGGTCTCCCCGGGAGTGTATTAATATTTACACGGGGTCTCCGGGAGTGTGTTAATATTTACAGGGTGTCCCCAGGAGTGTGTTAATATTTACTGGGTGTCCCCGGGAGTGTGTTAATATTTACAGGGGGTCCCCGGGAGTGTGTTAATATTTACAGCGTGTCCCCGGGAGTGTGTTAATATTTACAGGGTGTCTCCGGGAGTGTGTTAATATTTACAGGGTGTCCCCGGGAGTGTGTTAATATTTACAGGAGGTCCCCGGGAGTGTGTTAATATTTACAGGGGGTCCCCGGGAGTGTGTTAATATTTACAGGGTGTCTCCGCGAGTGTGTTAATATTTACAGGGTGTCCCCGGGAGTGTGTTAATATTGACAGTGGGTGTCCGGGAGTGTGTTAATATTTACAGGGGGTCTCCGCGAGTGTGTTAATATTTACAGGGTGTCCCCGGGAGTGTGTTAATATTTACAGGGTGTCTCCGGGAGTGCGTTAATATTTACAGTGTGTCTCTGGGAGTGTGTTAATATTTACAGGGTGTCCCCGGGAGTGTGTTAATATGTACAGGGGTCTCCGGGAGTGTGTTAATATTTACAGGGTGTCACCGGGAGTGTGTTAATATTTACAGGGTGTCTCCGGGAGTGTGTTAATATTTACATGGTGTCTCCGGGAGTGTGTTAATATTTACAGGGTGTCTCTGGGAGTGTGTTAATATTTACAGGGTATCCCTGGGAGTGTGTTAATATTTACAGGGTGTCTCTGTGAGTGTGTCAATATTTACAGGGTGTCCCCGGAAGTGTGTTAATATTTACAGGGCGTCTTCAGGAGTGTGTTAATATTTACAGGGTGTCCCCGGGAGTGTGTTAATATTTTAGGTTGTCCCCGGGAGTGTGTTAATATTTACAGGGTGTCTCCGGGACTGTGTTAATATTTATAGGGTGTCTCTGGGAGTGTGTTAATATTTACAGGGTGTCCCCGGGAGTGTGTTAATATCTACAGGGTGTCTCCGCGAGTGTGTTAATATTTACAGGGTGTCCCCGGGAGTGTGTTAATATTTACAGTGGGTGTCCGGGAGTGTGTTAATATTTACAGGGTGTCTCTGGGAGTGTGTTAATATTTACAGGGTATCCCCGGAAGTGTGTTAATATTTACAGGGTGTCTCTAGGAGTGTGTTAATATTTACAGGGTGTCCCCGGAAGTGTGTTAATATTTACAGGGTGTCTCCAGGAGTGTGTTAATATTTACAGGGTGTCCCCGGGAGTGTGTTAATATTTACAGGGGGTCCCCGGGAGTGTGTTAATATTTGAAGGGTGTCTCCGGGAGTGTGTTAATATGTACAGGGTGTCTCCGGGACTGTGTTAATATTTACAGGGTGTCTCCGGGAGTTTGTTAATATTTACAGAATGTCCCCGGGAGTGTGTTGATATTTACAGGGTGTCTCCGGGAGTGTGTTAATATTGACAGGGTGTCTCCGGGAGTGTGTTAACATTTACAGGGTGTCTCCGGGAGTGTGTTAATATTTACAGGGTGTCTCTGGGAGTGTGTTAATATTTACAGGGTATCCCCGGGCGTGTGTTAATATTTACAGGTTGTCCCCGGAAGTGTGTTAATATTTACAGGGCGTCTCCAAGAGTGTGTTAATATTTACAGGGTGTCCCCGGGAGTGTGTTAATATTTACAGGGTGTCCCCGGGAGTGTGTTAATATTTACAGGGTGTCTCCGGGAGTGTGTTAATATGTACAGGGTGTCTCCGGGGCTGTGTTAATATTTACAGGGTGACTCTGGGAGTGTGTTAATATTTACAGGGTGTCCCCGGGAGTGTGTTAATATTTACAGGGTGTCTCCGCGAGTGTGTTAATATTTACAGGGTGTCCCCGGGAGTGTGTTAATATTTACAGTGGGTCCCCGGGAGTGTGTTAATATTTACAGTGGGTCCCTGGGAGTGTTAATATTTACAGGGGTCTCCGGGAGTGGGTTAATATTTACACGGTGTTTCCGGGAGTGTGTTAATATTTACAGCGTGTCTCCGGGAGTGTGTTAATATTTACAGGGGGTCCCTGGGAGTGTGTTAATATTTACACGAGGTGTCCGGGAGTGTGGTAATATTTACAGGGGGTCTCCGGGAGTGTGTTTATATTTTCAGGGGGTCGCCGGGAGTGTGTTGATATTTACACAGTGTGCCCGGGAGTGTGTTAATATTTACAGGGTGTCTCCGGGAGTGTGTTAATATTTACAGGGGGTCCCCGTAAGTGTGTTAATATTTACACGCGGTCTCCGGGAGTGTGTTAATATTTACAAGGTGTATCTGGGAGTATGTTAATATTTACAGGGGATCTCCGGGAGTGTGTTAATATTTACAGGGTGTCCCCGTAAGTGTGTTAATATTTACACGCGGTCTCCGGGAGTGTGTTAATATTTACAGCGTGTCTCCAGGAGTGTGTTAATATTTACAGGGTGTCCCCGGGAGTGTGTTAATATTTACAGGGTGTCTCCGCGAGTGTGTTAATATTTACAGGGTGTCCCCGGGAGTGTGTTAATATTTACAGTGGGTCCTCGGGAGAGTTAATATTTACTGGGGTCTCCGGGAGTGGGTTAATATTTACACGGTGTTTCCGGGAGTGTGTTAATATTTACAGCGTGTCTCCGGGAGTGTGTTAATATTTACACGAGGTCTCCGGGAGTGTGGTAATATTTACAGGGGGTCTCCGGGTGTGTGTTTATATTTTCAGGGGGTCGCCGGGAGTGTGTTCATATTTACACAGTGTGCCCGGGAGTGTGTTAATATTTACAATGTGTATCTGGGAGTATGTTAATATTTACAGGGGATCTCCGGGAGTGTGTTAATATTTACAGGGTGTCCCCGGGAGTGTGTTAATATTTACACGCCGTCTCCGGGATTGTGTTAGTATTTACAGGATGTCCCAGGGAGGGTGTTAACATTTACAGGGTGTCTCCGGGAGTGTGTTAATATTTACAAGGGGTCTCCGGAAGTGTGTTTGTATTTACAGGGTCTCCCCGGGAGTGTATTAATATTTACACGGGGTCTCCGGGAGTGTGTTAATATTTACACGGTGTCCCCAGGAGTGTGTTAATATTTACTGGGTGTCCCCGGGAGTGTGTTAATATTTACAGGGGGTCCCCAGGAGTGTGTTAATATTTACAGCGTGTCCCCGGGAGTGTGTTAATATTTACAGGGTGTCTCCGGGAGTGTGTTAATATTTACAGGGTGTCCCCGGGAGTGTGTTAATATTTACAGGGGGTCCCCGGGAGTGTGTTAATATTTACAGGGGGTCCCCGGGAGTGTGTTAATATTTACAGGGTGTCTCCGCGAGTGTGTTAATATTTACAGGGTGTCCCCGGGAGTGTGTTAATATTGACAGTGGGTGTCCGGGAGTGTGTTAATATTTACAGGGGTCTCCGGGAGTGTGTTAATATTTACAGGGGGTCTCCGCGAGTGTGTTAATATTTACAGGGTGTCCCCGGGAGTGTGTTAATATTTACAGGGTGTCTCCGGGAGTGCGTTAATATTTACAGTGTGTCTCTGGGAGTGTGTTAATATTTACAGGGTGTCCCCGGGTGTGTGTTAATATGTACAGGGTGTCTCCGGGAGTGTGTTAATATTTACAGGGTGTCACCGGGAGTGTGTTAATATTTACAGGGTGTCTCCGGGAGTGTGTTAATATTTACAGGGTGTCCCCGGGAGTGTGTTAATATTTACACGCGGTCTCCGGGATTGTGTTAGTATTTACAGGATGTCCCCGGGAGGGTGTTAACATTTACAGGGTGTCTCCGGGAGTGTGTTAATATTTACAAGGGGTCTCCGGAAGTGTGTTTGTATTTACAGGGTCTCCCCGGGAGTGTATTAATATTTACACGGGGTCTCCGGGAGTGTGTTAATATTTACACGGTGTCCCCAGGAGTGTGTTAATATTTACTGGGTGTCCCCGGGAGTGTGTTAATATTTACAGGGGGTCCCCGGGAGTGTGTTAATATTTACAGCGTGTCCCCGGGAGTGTGTTAATATTTACAGGGTGTCTCCGGGAGTGTGTTAATATTTACAGGGTGTCCCCGGGAGTGTGTTACTATTTACAGGGGGTCCCCGGGAGTGTGTTAATATTTACAGGGGGTCCCCGGGAGTGTGTTAATATTTACAGCGTGTCCCCGGGAGTGTGTTAATATTTACAGCGTGTCTCCAGGAGTGTGTTAATATTTACAGGGTGTCCCCGGGAGTGTGTTAATATTTACAGGGTGTCTCCGCGAGTGTGTTAATATTTACAGGGTGTCCCCGGGAGTGTGTTAATATTTACAGTGGGTCCTCGGGAGAGTTAATATTTACTGGGGTCTCCGGGAGTGGGTTAATATTTACACGGTGTTTCCGGGAGTGTGTTAATATTTACAGCGTGTCTCCGGGAGTGTGTTAATATTTACACGAGGTCTCCGGGAGTGTGGTAATATTTACAGGGGGTCTCCGGGTGTGTGTTTATATTTTCAGGGGGTCGCCGGGAGTGTGTTCATATTTACACAGTGTGCCCGGGAGTGTGTTAATATTTACAATGTGTATCTGGGAGTATGTTAATATTTACAGGGGATCTCCGGGAGTGTGTTAATATTTACAGGGTGTCCCCGGGAGTGTGTTAATATTTACACGCCGTCTCCGGGATTGTGTTAGTATTTACAGGATGTCCCAGGGAGGGTGTTAACATTTACAGGGTGTCTCCGGGAGTGTGTTAATATTTACAAGGGGTCTCCGGAAGTGTGTTTGTATTTACAGGGTCTCCCCGGGAGTGTATTAATATTTACACGGGGTCTCCGGGAGTGTGTTAATATTTACACGGTGTCCCCAGGAGTGTGTTAATATTTACTGGGTGTCCCCGGGAGTGTGTTAATATTTACAGGGGGTCCCCAGGAGTGTGTTAATATTTACAGCGTGTCCCCGGGAGTGTGTTAATATTTACAGGGTGTCTCCGGGAGTGTGTTAATATTTACAGGGTGTCCCCGGGAGTGTGTTAATATTTACAGGGGGTCCCCGGGAGTGTGTTAATATTTACAGGGGGTCCCCGGGAGTGTGTTAATATTTACAGGGTGTCTCCGCGAGTGTGTTAATATTTACAGGGTGTCCCCGGGAGTGTGTTAATATTGACAGTGGGTGTCCGGGAGTGTGTTAATATTTACAGGGGTCTCCGGGAGTGTGTTAATATTTACAGGGGGTCTCCGCGAGTGTGTTAATATTTACAGGGTGTCCCCGGGAGTGTGTTAATATTTACAGGGTGTCTCCGGGAGTGCGTTAATATTTACAGTGTGTCTCTGGGAGTGTGTTAATATTTACAGGGTGTCCCCGGGTGTGTGTTAATATGTACAGGGTGTCTCCGGGAGTGTGTTAATATTTACAGGGTGTCACCGGGAGTGTGTTAATATTTACAGGGTGTCTCCGGGAGTGTGTTAATATTTACAGGGTGTCCCCGGGAGTGTGTTAATATTTACACGCGGTCTCCGGGATTGTGTTAGTATTTACAGGATGTCCCCGGGAGGGTGTTAACATTTACAGGGTGTCTCCGGGAGTGTGTTAATATTTACAAGGGGTCTCCGGAAGTGTGTTTGTATTTACAGGGTCTCCCCGGGAGTGTATTAATATTTACACGGGGTCTCCGGGAGTGTGTTAATATTTACACGGTGTCCCCAGGAGTGTGTTAATATTTACTGGGTGTCCCCGGGAGTGTGTTAATATTTACAGGGGGTCCCCGGGAGTGTGTTAATATTTACAGCGTGTCCCCGGGAGTGTGTTAATATTTACAGGGTGTCTCCGGGAGTGTGTTAATATTTACAGGGTGTCCCCGGGAGTGTGTTAATATTTACAGGGGGTCCCCGGGAGTGTGTTAATATTTACAGGGGGTCCCCGGGAGTGTGTTAATATTTACAGGGTGTCTCCGCGAGTGTGTTAATATTTACAGGGTGTCCCCGGGAGTGTGTTAATATTGACAGTGGGTGTCCGGGACTGTGTTAATATTTACAGGGGTCTCCGGGAGTGTGTTAATATTTACAGGGGGTCTCCGCGAGTGTGTTAATATTTACAGGGTGTCCCCGGGAGTGTGTTAATATTTACAGGGTGTCTCCGGGAGTGCGTTAATATTTACAGTGTATCTCTGGGAGTGTGTTAATATTTACAGGGTGTCCCCGGGAGTGTGTTAATATGTACAGGGGTCTCCGGGAGTGTGTTAATATTTACAGGGTGTCACTGGGAGTGTGTTAATATTTACAGGGTGTCTCCGGGAGTGTGTTAATATTTACAGGGTGTCCCCGGGAGTGTGTTAATATTTACATGGTGTCTCCGGGAGTGTGTTAATATTTACAGGGTGTCTCTGGGAGTGTGTTAATATTTACAGGGTATCCCTGGGAGTGTGTTAATATTTACAGGGTGTCTCTGGGAGTGTGTTAATATTTACAGGGTGTCCCCGGAAGTGTGTTAATATTTACAGGGCGTCTTCAGGAGTGTGTTAATATTTACAGGGTGTCCCCGGGAGTGTGTTAATATTTTAGGTTGTCCCCGGGAGTGTGTTAATATTTACAGGGTGTCTCCGGGACTGTGTTAATATTTACAGGGTGTCTCTGGGAGTGTGTTAATATTTACAGGGTGTCCCCGGGAGTGTGTTAATATCTACAGGGTGTCTCCGCGAGTGTGTTAATATTTACAGGGTGTCCCCGGGAGTGTGTTAATATTTACAGTGGGTGTCCGGGAGTGTGTTAATATTTACAGGGTGTCTCTGGGAGTGTGTTAATATTTACAGGGTATCCCCGGGAGTGTGTTAATATTTACAGGGTGTCTCTAGGAGTGTGTTAATATTTACAGGGTGTCCCCGGAAGTGTGTTAATATTTACAGGGTGTCTCCAGGAGTGTGTTAATATTTACAGGGTGTCCCCGGGAGTGTGTTAATATTTACAGGGGGTCCCCGGGAGTGTGTTAATATTTGAAGGGTGTCTCCGGGAGTGTGTTAATATGTACAGGGTGTCTCCGGGACTGTGTTAATATTTACAGGGTGTCTCCGGGAGTTTGTTAATATTTACAGAATGTCCCCGGGAGTGTGTTGATATTTACAGGGTGTCTCCGGGAGTGTGTTAATATTGACAGGGTGTCTCCGGGAGTGTGTTAACATTTACAGGGTGTCTCCGGGAGTGTGTTAATATTTACAGGGTGTCTCTGGGAGTGTGTTAATATTTACAGGGTATCCCCGGGAGTGTGTTAATATTTACAGGTTGTCCCCGGAAGTGTGTTAATATTTGCAGGGCGTCTCCAAGAGTGTGTTAATATTTACAGGGTGTCCCCGGGAGTGTGTTAATATTTCCAGGGTGTCCCCGGGAGTGTGTTAATATTTACAGGGTGTCTCCGGGAGTGTGTTAATATGTACAGGGTGTCTCCGGAGCTGTGTTAATATTTACAGGGTGACTCTGGGAGTGTGTTAATATTTACAGGGTGTCCCCGGGAGTGTGTTAATATTTACAGGGTGTCTCCGCGAGTGTGTTAATATTTACAGGGTGTCCCCGGGAGTGTGTTAATATTTACAGTGGGTCCCCGGGAGTGTGTTAATATTTACAGTTGGTCCCCGGGAGTGTTAATATTTACAGGGGTCTCTGGGAGTGGGTTAATATTTACACGGTGTTTCCGGGAGTGTGTTAATATTTACAGCGTGTCTCCGGGAGTGTGTTAATATTTACAGGGGGTCCCTGGGAGTGTGTTAATATTTACACGAGGTCTCCGGGAGTGTGGTAATATTTACAGGGGGTCCCCGGGAGTGTGTTAATATTTACACGCGGTCTCCGGGATTGAGTTAGTATTTACAGGATGTCCCCGGGAGTGTGTTAATATTTACAAGGGGTCTCCGGAAGTGTGTTTGTATTTACAGGGTCTCCCCGGGAGTGTATTAATATTTACACGGGGTCTCCGGGAGTGTGTTAATATTTACAGGGTGTCCCCAGGTGTGTGTTAATATTTACAGGGTGTCCCCGGGAGTGTGTTAATATTTACAGGGTGTCTCTGGGAGTGTGTTAATATTTACAGGGTGTCCCCGGGAGTGTGTTAATATCTACAGGGTGTCTCCGCGAGTGTGTTAATATTTACAGGGTGTCCCCGGGAGTGTGTTAATATTTACAGTGGGTGTCCGGGAGTGTGTTAATATTTACAGGGTGTCTCTGGGAGTGTGTTAATATTTACAGGGTATCCCCGGGAGTGTGTTAATATTTACAGGGTGTCTCTAGGAGTGTGTTAATATTTACAGGGTGTCCCCGGAAGTGTGTTAATATTTACAGGGTGTCTCCAGGAGTGTGTTAATATTTACAGGGTGTCCCCGGGAGTGTGTTAATATTTACAGGGGGTCCCCGGGAGTGTGTTAATATTTGAAGGGTGTCTCCGGGAGTGTGTTAATATGTACAGGGTGTCTCCGGGACTGTGTTAATATTTACAGGGTGTCTCCGGGAGTTTGTTAATATTTACAGAATGTCCCCGGGAGTGTGTTGATATTTACAGGGTGTCTCCGGGAGTGTGTTAATATTGACAGGGTGTCTCCGGGAGTGTGTTAACATTTACAGGGTGTCTCCGGGAGTGTGTTAATATTTACAGGGTGTCTCTGGGAGTGTGTTAATATTTACAGGGTATCCCCGGGCGTGTGTTAATATTTACAGGTTGTCCCCGGAAGTGTGTTAATATTTACAGGGCGTCTCCAAGAGTGTGTTAATATTTACAGGGTGTCCCCGGGAGTGTGTTAATATTTACAGGGTGTCCCCGGGAGTGTGTTAATATTTACAGGGTGTCTCCGGGAGTGTGTTAATATGTACAGGGTGTCTCCGGGGCTGTGTTAATATTTACAGGGTGACTCTGGGAGTGTGTTAATATTTACAGGGTGTCCCCGGGAGTGTGTTAATATTTACAGGGTGTCTCCGCGAGTGTGTTAATATTTACAGGGTGTCCCCGGGAGTGTGTTAATATTTACAGTGGGTCCCCGGGAGTGTGTTAATATTTACAGTGGGTCCCTGGGAGTGTTAATATTTACAGGGGTCTCCGGGAGTGGGTTAATATTTACACGGTGTTTCCGGGAGTGTGTTAATATTTACAGCGTGTCTCCGGGAGTGTGTTAATATTTACAGGGGGTCCCTGGGAGTGTGTTAATATTTACACGAGGTGTCCGGGAGTGTGGTAATATTTACAGGGGGTCTCCGGGAGTGTGTTTATATTTTCAGGGGGTCGCCGGGAGTGTGTTGATATTTACACAGTGTGCCCGGGAGTGTGTTAATATTTACAGGGTGTCTCCGGGAGTGTGTTAATATTTACAGGGGGTCCCCGTAAGTGTGTTAATATTTACACGCGGTCTCCGGGAGTGTGTTAATATTTACAAGGTGTATCTGGGAGTATGTTAATATTTACAGGGGATCTCCGGGAGTGTGTTAATATTTACAGGGTGTCCCCGTAAGTGTGTTAATATTTACACGCGGTCTCCGGGAGTGTGTTAATATTTACAGCGTGTCTCCAGGAGTGTGTTAATATTTACAGGGTGTCCCCGGGAGTGTGTTAATATTTACAGGGTGTCTCCGCGAGTGTGTTAATATTTACAGGGTGTCCCCGGGAGTGTGTTAATATTTACAGTGGGTCCTCGGGAGAGTTAATATTTACTGGGGTCTCCGGGAGTGGGTTAATATTTACACGGTGTTTCCGGGAGTGTGTTAATATTTACAGCGTGTCTCCGGGAGTGTGTTAATATTTACACGAGGTCTCCGGGAGTGTGGTAATATTTACAGGGGGTCTCCGGGTGTGTGTTTATATTTTCAGGGGGTCGCCGGGAGTGTGTTCATATTTACACAGTGTGCCCGGGAGTGTGTTAATATTTACAATGTGTATCTGGGAGTATGTTAATATTTACGGGGGATCTCCGGGAGTGTGTTAATATTTACAGGGTGTCCCCGGGAGTGTGTTAATATTTACACGCCGTCTCCGGGATTGTGTTAGTATTTACAGGATGTCCCAGGGAGGGTGTTAACATTTACAGGGTGTCTCCGGGAGTGTGTTAATATTTACAAGGGGTCTCCGGAAGTGTGTTTGTATTTACAGGGTCTCCCCGGGAGTGTATTAATATTTACACGGGGTCTCCGGGAGTGTGTTAATATTTACACGGTGTCCCCAGGAGTGTGTTAATATTTACTGGGTGTCCCCGGGAGTGTGTTAATATTTACAGGGGGTCCCCAGGAGTGTGTTAATATTTACAGCGTGTCCCCGGGAGTGTGTTAATATTTACAGGGTGTCTCCGGGAGTGTGTTAATATTTACAGGGTGTCCCCGGGAGTGTGTTAATATTTACAGGGGGTCCCCGGGAGTGTGTTAATATTTACAGGGGGTCCCCGGGAGTGTGTTAATATTTACAGGGGTCTCCGGGAGTGTGTTAATATTTACAGGGGGTCTCCGCGAGTGTGTTAATATTTACAGGGTGTCCCCGGGAGTGTGTTAATATTTACAGGGTGTCTCCGGGAGTGCGTTAATATTTACAGTGTGTCTCTGGGAGTGTGTTAATATTTACAGGGTGTCCCCGGGTGTGTGTTAATATGTACAGGGTGTCTCCGGGAGTGTGTTAATATTTACAGGGTGTCACCGGGAGTGTGTTAATATTTACAGGGTGTCTCCGGGAGTGTGTTAATATTTACAGGGTGTCCCCGGGAGTGTGTTAATATTTACACGCGGTCTCCGGGATTGTGTTAGTATTTACAGGATGTCCCCGGGAGGGTGTTAACATTTACAGGGTGTCTCCGGGAGTGTGTTAATATTTACAAGGGGTCTCCGGAAGTGTGTTTGTATTTACAGGGTCTCCCCGGGAGTGTATTAATATTTACACGGGGTCTCCGGGAGTGTGTTAATATTTACACGGTGTCCCCAGGAGTGTGTTAATATTTACTGGGTGTCCCCGGGAGTGTGTTAATATTTACAGGGGGTCCCCGGGAGTGTGTTAATATTTACAGCGTGTCCCCGGGAGTGTGTTAATATTTACAGGGTGTCTCCGGGAGTGTGTTAATATTTACAGGGTGTCCCCGGGAGTGTGTTAATATTTACAGGGGGTCCCCGGGAGTGTGTTAATATTTACAGGGGGTCCCCGGGAGTGTGTTAATATTTACAGGGTGTCTCCGCGAGTGTGTTAATATTTACAGGGTGTCCCCGGGAGTGTGTTAATATTGACAGTGGGTGTCCGGGACTGTGTTAATATTTACAGGGGTCTCCGGGAGTGTGTTAATATTTACAGGGGGTCTCCGCGAGTGTGTTAATATTTACAGGGTGTCCCCGGGAGTGTGTTAATATTTACAGGGTGTCTCCGGGAGTGCGTTAATATTTACAGTGTATCTCTGGGAGTGTGTTAATATTTACAGGGTGTCCCCGGGAGTGTGTTAATATGTACAGGGGTCTCCGGGAGTGTGTTAATATTTACAGGGTGTCACTGGGAGTGTGTTAATATTTACAGGGTGTCTCCGGGAGTGTGTTAATATTTACAGGGTGTCCCCGGGAGTGTGTTAATATTTACATGGTGTCTCCGGGAGTGTGTTAATATTTACAGGGTGTCTCTGGGAGTGTGTTAATATTTACAGGGTATCCCTGGGAGTGTGTTAATATTTACAGGGTGTCTCTGGGAGTGTGTTAATATTTACAGGGTGTCCCCGGAAGTGTGTTAATATTTACAGGGCGTCTTCAGGAGTGTGTTAATATTTACAGGGTGTCCCCGGGAGTGTGTTAATATTTTAGGTTGTCCCCGGGAGTGTGTTAATATTTACAGGGTGTCTCCGGGACTGTGTTAATATTTACAGGGTGTCTCTGGGAGTGTGTTAATATTTACAGGGTGTCCCCGGGAGTGTGTTAATATCTACAGGGTGTCTCCGCGAGTGTGTTAATATTTACAGGGTGTCCCCGGGAGTGTGTTAATATTTACAGTGGGTGTCCGGGAGTGTGTTAATATTTACAGGGTGTCTCTGGGAGTGTGTTAATATTTACAGGGTATCCCCGGGAGTGTGTTAATATTTACAGGGTGTCTCTAGGAGTGTGTTAATATTTACAGGGTGTCCCCGGAAGTGTGTTAATATTTACAGGGTGTCTCCAGGAGTGTGTTAATATTTACAGGGTGTCCCCGGGAGTGTGTTAATATTTACAGGGGGTCCCCGGGAGTGTGTTAATATTTGAAGGGTGTCTCCGGGAGTGTGTTAATATGTACAGGGTGTCTCCGGGACTGTGTTAATATTTACAGGGTGTCTCCGGGAGTTTGTTAATATTTACAGAATGTCCCCGGGAGTGTGTTGATATTTACAGGGTGTCTCCGGGAGTGTGTTAATATTGACAGGGTGTCTCCGGGAGTGTGTTAACATTTACAGGGTGTCTCCGGGAGTGTGTTAATATTTACAGGGTGTCTCTGGGAGTGTGTTAATATTTACAGGGTATCCCCGGGAGTGTGTTAATATTTACAGGTTGTCCCCGGAAGTGTGTTAATATTTGCAGGGCGTCTCCAAGAGTGTGTTAATATTTACAGGGTGTCCCCGGGAGTGTGTTAATATTTCCAGGGTGTCCCCGGGAGTGTGTTAATATTTACAGGGTGTCTCCGGGAGTGTGTTAATATGTACAGGGTGTCTCCGGAGCTGTGTTAATATTTACAGGGTGACTCTGGGAGTGTGTTAATATTTACAGGGTGTCCCCGGGAGTGTGTTAATATTTACAGGGTGTCTCCGCGAGTGTGTTAATATTTACAGGGTGTCCCCGGGAGTGTGTTAATATTTACAGTGGGTCCCCGGGAGTGTGTTAATATTTACAGTTGGTCCCCGGGAGTGTTAATATTTACAGGGGTCTCTGGGAGTGGGTTAATATTTACACGGTGTTTCCGGGAGTGTGTTAATATTTACAGCGTGTCTCCGGGAGTGTGTTAATATTTACAGGGGGTCCCTGGGAGTGTGTTAATATTTACACGAGGTCTCCGGGAGTGTGGTAATATTTACAGGGGGTCCCCGGGAGTGTGTTAATATTTACACGCGGTCTCCGGGATTGTGTTAGTATTTACAGGATGTCCCCGGGAGTGTGTTAATATTTACAAGGGGTCTCCGGAAGTGTGTTTGTATTTACAGGGTCTCCCCGGGAGTGTATTAATATTTACACGGGGTCTCCGGGAGTGTGTTAATATTTACAGGGTGTCCCCAGGTGTGTGTTAATATTTACAGGGTGTCCCCGGGAGTGTGTTAATATTTACAGGGTGTCTCTGGGAGTGTGTTAATATTTACAGGGTGTCCCCGGGAGTGTGTTAATATCTACAGGGTGTCTCCGCGAGTGTGTTAATATTTACAGGGTGTCCCCGGGAGTGTGTTAATATTTACAGTGGGTGTCCGGGAGTGTGTTAATATTTACAGGGTGTCTCTGGGAGTGTGTTAATATTTACAGGGTATCCCCGGGAGTGTGTTAATATTTACAGGGTGTCTCTAGGAGTGTGTTAATATTTACAGGGTGTCCCCGGAAGTGTGTTAATATTTACAGGGTGTCTCCAGGAGTGTGTTAATATTTACAGGGTGTCCCCGGGAGTGTGTTAATATTTACAGGGGGTCCCCGGGAGTGTGTTAATATTTGAAGGGTGTCTCCGGGAGTGTGTTAATATGTACAGGGTGTCTCCGGGACTGTGTTAATATTTACAGGGTGTCTCCGGGAGTTTGTTAATATTTACAGAATGTCCCCGGGAGTGTGTTGATATTTACAGGGTGTCTCCGGGAGTGTGTTAATATTGACAGGGTGTCTCCGGGAGTGTGTTAACATTTACAGGGTGTCTCCGGGAGTGTGTTAATATTTACAGGGTGTCTCTGGGAGTGTGTTAATATTTACAGGGTATCCCCGGGAGTGTGTTAATATTTACAGGTTGTCCCCGGAAGTGTGTTAATATTTGCAGGGCGTCTCCAAGAGTGTGTTAATATTTACAGGGTGTCTCCGGGAGTGTGTTAATATTTCCAGGGTGTCCCCGGGAGTGTGTTAATATTTACAGGGTGTCTCCGGGAGTGTGTTAATATGTACAGGGTGTCTCCGGAGCTGTGTTAATATTTACAGGGTGACTCTGGGAGTGTGTTAATATTTACAGGGTGTCCCCGGGAGTGTGTTAATATTTACAGGGTGTCTCCGCGAGTGTGTTAATATTTACAGGGTGTCCCCGGGAGTGTGTTAATATTTACAGTGGGTCCCCGGGAGTGTGTTAATATTTACAGTTGGTCCCCGGGAGTGTTAATATTTACAGGGGTCTCTGGGAGTGGGTTAATATTTACACGGTGTTTCCGGGAGTGTGTTAATATTTACAGCGTGTCTCCGGGAGTGTGTTAATATTTACAGGGGGTCCCTGGGAGTGTGTTAATATTTACACGAGGTCTCCGGGAGTGTGGTAATATTTACAGGGGTCCCCGGGAGTGTGTTAATATTTACACGCGGTCTCCGGGATTGTGTTAGTATTTACAGGATGTCCCCGGGAGTGTGTTAATATTTACAAGGGGTCTCCGGAAGTGTGTTTGTATTTACAGGGTCTCCCCGGGAGTGTATTAATATTTACACGGGGTCTCCGGGAGTGTGTTAATATTTACAGGGTGTCCCCAGGTGTGTGTTAATATTTACAGGGTGTCCCCGGGAGTGTGTTAATATTTACAGGGGGTCCCCGGGAGTTTGTTAATATTTACAGCGTGTCCCCGGGAGTGTGTTAATATTTACAGGGTGTCTCCGGGAGTGTGTTAATATTTACAGGGTGTCCCCGGGAGTGTGTTAATATTTACAGGGGGTCCCCGGGAATGTGTTAATATTTACAGGTTGTCCCCGGGAGTGTGTTAATAATCACATGGTTTCCCTGGGAGTGTGTTAATACTTACAAAGGTTCTGCGGGAGTGTGTTAATATCTACAGGGGGTCCCCGGGAGTGTGTTAATATTTACAGCGTGTCTCCGGGAGTGTGTTAACATTTACATGGTGTCTTCGTGAGTGTGTTAATATTTACAGGGGGTCTCCGGGAATGTGTTTATATTTTCAGGTGGTGCCCGGGAGTGTGTTAATATTTACACAGTGTGCCCGGGAGTGTGTTAATATTCATAGAGTGTCCCCGGGAGTGTGTTAATATTTACTGGGGGTCCCCGGGAGTGTGTTAATATTTACAAGGTGTATCTGGGAGTATGTTAATATTTACAGGGGATCTCCGGGAGTGTGTTAATATTTACAGGGTGTCCCCGGGAGTGTGTTAATATTTACACGCGGTCTCCGGGATTGTGTTAGTATTTACAGGCTGTCCCCGGGAGTGTGTTAATATTTACAAGGGGTCTCCGGAAGTGTGTTAATATTTACAGGGTGTCCCCGGGAGTGTATTAATATTTACACGGGGTCTCCGGGAGTGTGTTAATATTGACAGGGTGTCCCCAGGATTGTGTTAATATTTACAGGGTGTCCCCGGGAGTGTGTTAATATTTACAGGGGTTCTCCGGGAGTGTGTTAATATTTACAGCGTGTCCCCGGGAGTGTTTTAATATTTACAGGGTGTCCCCGGGAGTGTGTTAATATTTACAGGGTGTCTCCGCGAGTGTGTTAATATTTGCAGGGTGTCTCCGGGAGTGTGTTGATATTTACAGGGGGTCCCCGGGAGTGTGTTAATATTTACAGGGGGTCCCCGGGAGTGTGTTAATATTTACAGGGTTTCCCTGGGAGTGTGTTAATACTTACAAGTGTTCTGCGGGAGTGTGTTAATATCTACAGTGGGTCCCCGGGAGTGTGTTAATATTTACAGTGGGTGTCCTGGAGTGTGTTCATATTTACAGGGTGTTTCCGGGAGTGTGTTAATATTTACTTGGTGTCATCGGGAGTGTGTTAATATTTACTGAGTATCTCCCGGAGTGTGTTAATATTTTCAGGGGGTCTCCGGGAGTGTGTTAATATTTACAGGGGGTCCCCGTGAGTGTGTTAATATTTACAGGGGGTCCCCGGGAGTGTGTTAATATTTTCAGGGGGTCTCTGGGAGTGTGTTAATATTTACACGGGGTCTCCGGGAGTGTGTTAATATTTACAGGGAGTCTCCTGGAGTGTGTAAATATTTACAGGGTGTCTCCGTGAGTGTGTTAATATTTACAGGGGGTCTCCGGGAATGTGTTTATATTTTCAGGGGTCCCCGGGTGTGTGTTAATATTTACACAGTGTTGCCGGGAGTGTGTTAATATTCATAGAGTGTCCCCGGGAGTGTGTTAATATTTACAGGGGGTCCCCGGGAGTGTGTTAATATTTACAAGGTCTATCTGGGAGTGTGTTAATATTTACAGGGGATCTCCGGGAGTGTGTTAATTTTTACAGGGTGTCCCCAGAAGTGTGTTAATATTTACACGCGGTCTCCGGGAGTGTGTTAATATTTACAGGGTGTCCCCGGGTGTGTGTTAATAATTACACGCGGTCTCCGGCAGTGTGTTAGTATTTACAGGCTGTCCCCGGGAGTGTGTTAATATTTACAAGGGGTCTCCGGAAGTGTGTTAATATTTACAGGGTGTCCCCGGGAGTGTATTAATATTTACACGGGGTCTCCGGGAGTGTGTTAATATTTACAGGGTGTCCCCAGGAGTGTGTTAATATTTACAGGGTGTCCCCGGGAGTGTGTTAATATTTACAGGGGTTCTCCGGGAGTGTGTTAATATTTACAGCGTGTCCCCGGGAGTGTTTTAATATTTACAGGGTGTCCCCGGGAGTGTGTTAATATTTACAGGGTGTCTCCGCGAGTGTGTTAATATTTGCAGGGTGTCTCCGGGAGTGTGTTGATATTTACAGGGGGTCCCCGGGAGTGTGTTAATATTTACAGGGGGTCCCCGGGAGTGTGTTAATATTTGAAGGGTGTCTCCGGGAGTGTGTTAATATTTACAGGGTGTCACCGGGAGTGCGTTAATATTTACAGAATGTCCCCGGGAGTGTGTTAATATTTACAGGGGGTCTCCGGGAGCGTGTTAATATGTACAGGGTGTCTCCGGGACTGTGTTAATATTTACAGGGTGTCTCCGGGAGTTTGTTAATATTTACAGAATGTCCCCGGGAGTGTGTTGATATTTACAGGGTGTCTCCGGGAGTGTGTTAATATTGACAGGGTGTCTCCGGGAGTGTGTTAATATTTACAGGGTGTCTCCGGGAGTGTGTTAATATTTACAGGGTGTCTCTGGGAGTGTGTTAATATTTACAGGGTATCCCCGGGAGTGTGTTAATATTTACAGGTTGTCCCCGGAAGTGTGTTAATATTTACAGGGCGTCTCCAAGAGTGTGTTAATATTTACAGGGTGTCTCCAGGAGTGTGTTAATATTTACAGGGTGTCCCCGGGAGTGTGTTAATATTTACAGGGTGTCCCCGGGAGTGTGTTAATATTTACACGCGGTCTCCGGGATTGTGCTAGTATTTACAGGCTGTCCCCGGGAGTGTCTTAATATTTACAAGGGGTCTCCGGAAGTGTGTTAATATTTACAGGGTGTCCCCGGGAGTGTATTAATACTTACACGGGGTCTCCGGGAGTGTGTTAATATTTACAGGGTGTCCCCAGGAGTGTGTTAATATTTACAGGGTGTCCCCGGGAGTGTGTTAATAATTACACGCGATCTCCGGCAGTGTGTTAGTATTTACAGGGTGTCCCCGGGAGTGTGTTAATATTTACACGTGATCTCCGGGAGTGTGTTAATATTTACAGTGTGTCCCCAGGAGTGTGTTAATATTTGCAGGGTGTCCCCGAGAGTGTGTTAATATTTACAGGGGTTCTCCGGGAGTGTGTTAATATTTACAGCGTGTCCCCGGGAGTGTGTTAATATTTACAGGGTGTCCCCGGGAGTGTGTTAATATTTACAGGGTGTCCCCGGGAGTGTGTTAATATTTACTGGGTGTCCCCGGGAGAGTGTTAATATTTACAGGGGGTCTCCGGGAGTGTGTTAATATTTACAGGGTGTCCCCGGGAGTGTGTTAATATTTACAGGGTGTATCTGGGAGTATGTTAATATTTACACGAGGTCTCCGGGAGTGTGTTAATATTTACAGGGGGTCTCCGGGAGTGTGTTAATATTTTCAGGTGGTCCCCGGGAGTGTTTTAATATTTACACAGTGTGCCCGGGAGTGTGTTAATATTTACAGGGGGTCTCCGGGAGTGTGTTAATATTTTCAGGTGGTCCCCGGGAGTGTGTTAATATTTACACAGTGTGCCCGGGAGTGTGTTAATATTTACAGGGTGTATCTGGGAGTATGTTAATATTTACAGGGGATCTCCGGGAGTGTGTTAATATTTACAGGGTGTCCCCGTAAGTGTGTTAATATTTACACGCGGTCTCCGGGAGTGTGTTAATATTTACAGCGTGTCCCCGGGAGTGTGTTAATATTTTCACGTGGTCTCCGGGATTGTGTTAGTATTTACAGGCTGTCCCCGGGAGGGTGTTAACATTTACAGGGTGTCTCCGGGAGTGTGTTAATATTTACAAGGGGTCTCCGGAAGTGTGTTTGTATTTACAGTTTCTCCCCGGGAGTGTATTAATATTTACACGGGGTCTCCGGGAGTGTGTTCATATTTACAGGGTGTCCCCTGGAGTGTGTTAATATTTACAGGGTGTCCCCGGGAGTGTGTTAATATTTACAGGGTGTCCCCGGGAGTGTGTTAATATTTACAGGGGTTCTCCGGGTGTGTGTTAATATTTACAGCGTGTCCCCGGGAGTGTGTTAATATTTACAGGGTGTCCCCGGGAGTGTGTTAATATTTACAGGGGGGTCTCCGGCAATGTGTTCATATTTACAAGGTGTCTCCCGGAGTGTGAATATTTACAGCGTGTCCCTGGGAGTGTGTTAATATTTAAAGGGAGTCCCCGGGTGTGTGTTAATATTTACAGGATGTCTCCAGGAGTGTGTTAATATTTACAGCATGTCTCCGGGAGTGTGTTAATATTTTCAGGGTGTCTCCGCGAGTGTGTTAATATTTACAGGGTGTCCCCGGGAGTGTGTTAATATTTAAAGGGGTCTCCGGGAGTGTGTTAATATTTACAGGGGGTCCCCGGGAGTGTGTTAATATTTACAAGGTGTATCTGGGAGTATGTTAATATTTACAGGGGATCTCCAGGAGTGTGTTAATATTTACAGGGTGTCCCCGGGAGTGTGTTAATATTTACACCCGGTCTCCGGGATTGTGTTAGTATTTACAGGCTGTCCCCGGGAGTGTCTTAATATTTACAAGGGGTCTCCGGAAGTGTGGTAATATTTACAGGGTGTCCCCGGGAGTGTATTAATATTTACACGGGGTCTCCGGGAGTGTGTTAATATTTACAGGGTGTCCCCTGGAGTGTGTTAATATTTACAGGGTGTCCCCGGGAGTGTGTTAATATTTACAGGGTGTCTCCGGGAGTGTGTTAATATTTACAGGGTGTCCCCGGGAGTGTGTTAATATTTACAGGGTGTCTCCGCGAGTGTGTTAATATTTGCAGGGTGTCTCCGGGAGTGTGTTGATATTTACAGGGGGTCCCCGGGAGTGTGTTAATATTTACAGGGGGTCCCCGGGAGTGTGTTAATATTTACAGGGTTTCCCTGGGAGTGTGTTAATACTTACAAGGGTTCTGCGGGAGTGTGTTAATATCTACAGGGGGTCCCCGGGAGTGTGTTAATATTTACATTGGGTGTCCTGGAGTGTGTTCATATTTACAGGGTGTCTCCGGGAGTGTGTTAACATTTTCATGCTGTCTTCGGGAGTGTGTTAATATTTACTTGGTGTCATCGGGAGTGTGTTAATATTTACTGAGTATCTCCCGGAGTGTGTTAATATTTTCAGGGGGTCTCCGGGAGTGTGTTAATATTTACAGGGGGTCCCCGTGAGTGTGTTAATATTTACAGGGGGTCCCCGGGAGTGTGTTAATATTTTCAGGGGGTCTCTGGGAGTGTGTTAATATTTACACGGGGTCTCCGGGAGTGTGTTAATATTTACAGGGAGTCTCCTGGAGTGTGTAAATATTTACAGGGTGTCTCCGTGAGTGTGTTAATATTTACAGGGGGTCTCCGGGAATGTGTTTATATTTTCAGGGGTCCCCGGGTGTGTGTTAATATTTACACAGTGTTGCCAGGAGTGTGTTAATATTCATAGAGTGTCCCCGGGAGTGTGTTAATATTTACAGGGGGTCCCCGGGAGTGTGTTAATATTTACAAGGTGTATCTGGGAGTATGTTAATATTTACAGGGGATCTCCGGGAGTGTGTTAATTTTTACAGGGTGTCCCCAGAAGTGTGTTAATATTTACACGCGGTCTCCGGGAGTGTGTTAATATTTACAGGTTGTCCCCGGGAGTGTGTTAATAATTACACGCGGTCTCCGGCAGTGTGTTAGTATTTACAGGGTGTCCCCGGGAGTGTGTTAATATTTACACGTGATCTCCGGGAGTGTGTTAATATTTACAGTGTGTCCCCAGGAGTGTGTTAATATTTGCAGGTTGTCCCCGAGAGTGTGTTAATATTTACAGGGGTTCTCCAGGAGTGTGTTAATATTTACAGCGTGTCCCCGGGAGTGTGTTAATATTTACAGGGTGTCCCCGGGAGTGTGTTAATATTTACAGGGTGTCTCCAGGAGTGTGTTAATATTTACAGGTGGTCCCCGGGAGTGTGTTAATATTTACAGGGTGTCCCCTGGAGTGTGTTAATATTTACAGGGTGTCCCCGGGAGTGTGTTAATATTTACAGGGTGTCCCCGGGAGTGTGTTAATATTTACTGGGTGTCCCCGGGAGAGTGTTAATATTTACAGGGGGTCTCCGGGAGTGTGTTAATATTTACAGGGTGTCCCCGGGAGTGTGTTAATATTTACAGGGTGTATCTGGGAGTATGTTAATATTTACACGAGGTCTCCGGGAGTGTGTTAATATTTACAGGGGGTCTCCGGGAGTGTGTTAATATTTTCAGGTGGTCCCCGGGAGTGTTTTAATATTTACACAGTGTGCCCGGGAGTGTGTTAATATTTACAGGGGGTCTCCGGGAGTGTGTTAATATTTTCAGGTGGTCCCCGGGAGTGTGTTAATATTTACACAGTGTGCCCGGGAGTGTGTTAATATTTACAGGGTGTATCTGGGAGTATGTTAATATTTACAGGGGATCTCCGGGAGTGTGTTAATATTTACAGGGTGTCCCCGTAAGTGTGTTAATATTTACACGCGGTCTCCGGGAGTGTGTTAATATTTACAGCGTGTCCCCGGGAGTGTGTTAATATTTTCACGTGGTCTCCGGGATTGTGTTAGTATTTACAGGCTGTCCCCGGGAGGGTGTTAACATTTACAGGGTGTCTCCGGGAGTGTGTTAATATTTACAAGGGGTCTCCGGAAGTGTGTTTGTATTTACAGTTTCTCCCCGGGAGTGTATTAATATTTACACGGGGTCTCCGGGAGTGTGTTCATATTTACAGGGTGTCCCCAGGAGTGTGTTAATATTTACAGGGTGTCCCCGGGAGTGTGTTAATATTTACAGGGTGTCCCCGGGAGTGTGTTAATATTTACAGGGGTTCTCCGGGTGTGTGTTAATATTTACAGCGTGTCCCCGGGAGTGTGTTAATATTTACAGGGTGTCCCCGGGAGTGTGTTAATATTTACAGGGGGGTCTCCGGCAATGTGTTCATATTTACAAGGTGTCTCCCGGAGTGTGAATATTTACAGCGTGTCCCTGGGAGTGTGTTAATATTTATAGGGAGTCCCCGGGTGTGTGTTAATATTTACAGGATGTCTCCAGGAGTGTGTTAATATTTACAGCATGTCTCCGGGAGTGTGTTAATATTTTCAGGGTGTCTCCGCGAGTGTGTTAATATTTACAGGGTGTCCCCGGGAGTGTGTTAATATTTAAAGGGGTCTCCGGGAGTGTGTTAATATTTACAGGGGGTCCCCGGGAGTGTGTTAATATTTACAAGGTGTATCTGGGAGTATGTTAATATTTACAGGGGATCTCCAGGAGTGTGTTAATATTTACAGGGTGTCCCCGGGAGTGTGTTAATATTTACACGCGGTCTCCGGGATTGTGTTAGTATTTACAGGCTGTCCCCGGGAGTGTCTTAATATTTACAAGGGGTCTCCGGAAGTGTGGTAATATTTACAGGGTGTCCCCGGGAGTGTATTAATATTTACACGGGGTCTCCGGGAGTGTGTTAATATTTACAGGGTGTCCCCAGGAGTGTGTTAATATTTACAGGGTGTCCCCGGGAGTGTGTTAATATTTACAGGGTGTCTCCGGGAGTGTGTTAATATTTACAGGGTGTCCCCGGGAGTGTGTTAATATTTACAGGGTGTCTCCGCGAGTGTGTTAATATTTGCAGGGTGTCTCCGGGAGTGTGTTGATATTTACAGGGGGTCCCCGGGAGTGTGTTAATATTTACAGGGGGTCCCCGGGAGTGTGTTAATATTTACAGGGTTTCCCTGGGAGTGTGTTAATACTTACAAGGGTTCTGCGGGAGTGTGTTAATATCTACAGGGGGTCCCCGGGAGTGTGTTAATATTTACATTGGGTGTCCTGGAGTGTGTTCATATTTACAGGGTGTCTCCGGGAGTGTGTTAACATTTTCATGCTGTCTTCGGGAGTGTGTTAATATTTACTTGGTGTCATCGGGAGTGTGTTAATATTTACTGAGTATCTCCCGGAGTGTGTTAATATTTTCAGGGGGTCTCCGGGAGTGTGTTAATATTTACAGGGGGTCCCCGTGAGTGTGTTAATATTTACAGGGGGTCCCCGGGAGTGTGTTAATATTTTCAGGGGGTCTCTGGGAGTGTGTTAATATTTACACGGGGTCTCCGGGAGTGTGTTAATATTTACAGGGAGTCTCCTGGAGTGTGTAAATATTTACAGGGTGTCTCCGTGAGTGTGTTAATATTTACAGGGGGTCTCCGGGAATGTGTTTATATTTTCAGGGGTCCCCGGGTGTGTGTTAATATTTACACAGTGTTGCCAGGAGTGTGTTAATATTCATAGAGTGTCCCCGGGAGTGTGTTAATATTTACAGGGGGTCCCCGGGAGTGTGTTAATATTTACAAGGTGTATCTGGGAGTATGTTAATATTTACAGGGGATCTCCGGGAGTGTGTTAATTTTTACAGGGTGTCCCCAGAAGTGTGTTAATATTTACACGCAGTCTCCGGGAGTGTGTTAATATTTACAGGTTGTCCCCGGGAGTGTGTTAATAATTACACGCGGTCTCCGGCAGTGTGTTAGTATTTACAGGGTGTCCCCGGGAGTGTGTTAATATTTACACGTGATCTCCGGGAGTGTGTTAATATTTACAGTGTGTCCCCAGGAGTGTGTTAATATTTGCAGGTTGTCCCCGAGAGTGTGTTAATATTTACAGGGGTTCTCCAGGAGTGTGTTAATATTTACAGCGTGTCCCCGGGAGTGTGTTAATATTTACAGGGTGTCCCCGGGAGTGTGTTAATATTTACAGGGTGTCTCCAGGAGTGTGTTAATATTTACAGGTGGTCCCCGGGAGTGTGTTAATATTTACAGGGTGTCCCCTGGAGTGTGTTAATATTTACAGGGTGTCCCCGGGAGTGTGTTAATATTTACAGGGGGTCTCCGGGAGTGTGTTAATATTTACAGGGTGTCCCCGGGAGTGTGTTAATATTTACAGGGTGTCCCTGGGAGTGTGTTAATATTTACAGGGTGTCCCTGGGAGTGTGTTAATATTTACACGAGGTCTCCGGGAGTGTGTTAATATTTACAGGGGGTCTCCGGGAGTGTGTTAATATTTTCAGGTGGTCCCCGGGAGTGTGTTAATATTGACAGGGTGTCTCCGGGAGTGTGTTAATATTTACAGGGTGTCCCCGTAAGTGTGTTAATATTTACACGCGGTCTCCGGGAGTGTGTTAATATTTACAGCGTGTCCCCGGGAGTGTGTTAATATTTACACGTGGTCTCCGGGATTGTGTTAGTATTTACAGGCTGTCCCCGGGAGGGTGTTAACATTTACAGGGTGTCTCCGGGTGTGTGTTAATATTTACAAGGGGTCTCCGGAAGTGTGTTTGTATTTACAGGTTCTCCCCGGGAGTGTATTAATATTTACACGGGGTCTCCGGGAGTGTGTTCATATTTACAGGGTGTCCCCAGGAGTGTGTTAATATTTACAGGGTGTCCCCGGGAGTGTGTTAATATTTACAGGGTGTCCCCGGGAGTGTGTTAATATTTACAGGGGTTCTCCGGGTGTGTGTTAATATTTACAGCGTGTCCCCGGGAGTGTGTTAATATTTACAGGGTGTCCCCGGGAGTGTGTTAATATTTACAGGGGGGTCTCCGGCAATGTGTTCATATTTACAAGGTGTCTCCCGGGGTGTGAATATTTACAGCGTGTCCCTGGGAGTGTGTTAATATTTATAGGGAGTCCCCGGGAGTGTGTTAATATTTACAGGATGTCTCCAGGAGTGTGTTAATATTTACAGCATGTCTCCGGGAGTGTGTTAATATTTGCAGGGTGTCCCCGGTAGTGTGTTAATATTTACAGGAACTCCCCGGGAGTGTGTTTATATTTACAGGGGGTCTCCGGGTTTGTGTTAATATTTACAGGGTGTCCCCGGGAGTGTATTAATATTTACAGGGGGTCTCCGAGAGTGTGTTAATATTTACAGGTTGTTCCCGGGAGTGTGTTAATATTTACATGGTTACCCATGGAGTGTGTTAATATTTACAGGGGGTCCCCGGGAGTGTGCTAATATTTACAGGGTGTCTCCGGGAGCGTGTTAATATTTGCAGGGTGTCTCCGGGAGTGTGCGAATATTAACTGCGTGTCCCCGGGAGTGTGTTAATATTTGCAGGGTGTCCTGGTAGTGTGTTAATATTTACAGCGACTCCCCGGGAGTGTGTTTATGTTTACAGGGGGTCTCCGGGACTGTGTTAATATTTACAGGGTGTCTCCGGGAGTATCTTAATGTTTACAGGGTGTTCCAGGAGTGTGTAAATATTTACAGGGGGTCTCCGGGAGTCTGTTAATATTTACAGGGGTTCTCCGGGAGTGTGTTAATATTTACAGGGTGTCCCCGGGAGTGTGTTTATATTTACAGGGGGTCTCCGGGTTTGTGTTAATATTTACAGGGTGTCCCCGGGAGTGTATTAATATTTACAGGGGGTCTCCGAGAGTGTGTTAATATTTACAGGTTGTTCCCGGGAGTGTGTTAATATTTATATGGTTACCCATGGAGTGTGTTAATTTTTACAGGGGGTCCCCGGGAGTGTGCTAATATTTACAGGGTGTCTCCGGGAGCGTGTTAATATTTGCAGGGTGTCTCCGGGAGTGTGCGAATATTAACTGCGTGTCCCCGGGAGTGTGTTAATATTTGCAGGGTGTCCCGGTAGTGTGTTAATATTTACAGCGACTCCCCGGGAGTGTGTTTATATTTACAGGGGGTCTCCGGGACTGTGTTAATATTTACAGGGTGTCTCCGGGAGTATCTTAATGTTTACAGGGTGTTCCAGGAGTGTGTTAATATTTACAGGGTGTCCCCGGGAGTGTGTTAATATTTACACGCGGTCTCCGGGATTGTGTTAGTATTTACAGGCTGTCCCCGGGAGTGTGTTAATATTTACAAGGGGTCTCCGGAAGTGTGTTTGTATTTACAGGGTGTCCCCGGGAGTGTGTTAATATTTACAGGGTGTCCCCTGGAGTGTATTAATATTTACACGGGGTCTCCGGGAGTGTGTTAATATTTACAGGGTGTCCCCAGGAGTGTGTTAATATTTACAGGGTGTCCCCGGGACTGTGTTAATATTTACAGGGTGTCCCCGGGAGTGTGTTAATATTTACAGGGGGTCCCCGGGAGTGTTTTAATATTTACAGGGTGTCCCCGGGAGTGTGTTAATATTTACAGGGTATCTCCGCGAGTGTGTTAATATTTGCAGGGTGTCTCCGGGAGTGTGTTGATATTTACAGGGGGTCCCCGGGAGTGTGTTAATACTTACAGGGTGTCTCCGGGAGCGTGTTAATATTTGCAGGGTGTCTCCGGGAGTGTGCGAATATTAACAGCGTGTCCCCGGGAGTGTGTTAATATTTGCAGGGTGTCCCGGTAGTGTGTTAATATTTACAGCGACTCCCCGGGAGTGTGTTTATATTTACAGGGGGTCTCCGGGACTGTGTTAATATTTACAGGGTGTCTCCGGTAGTATCTTAATGTTTACAGGGTGTTCCAGGAGTGTGTTAATATTTGCAGGGTGTCCCCGGGAGTCTGTTAATATTTACAGGGTGTCTCCGGGAGTGTGTAAATATTTACAGGGTGTTCCCGGGAGTGTGTTTATAATTACAGGGTGTCCGTGGGAGCGTGTTAACATTTACAGCGTGTCCCCGGGAGTGTGTTAATATTTACAGGGTGTCTCCGGGAGTGTGTTAATATTTGCTGTGTGTCTCCGGGAGTGTGTTAATATTTACAGGGTGTCTCCGGGAGTGTGTTGATATTTACGTGGCGTCCACGGGAGTGTGTTAATATTTACTGGGGGTCCCCGGGAGTGTGTTAATATTTACAGGGTTTCCCTCGGAGTGTGTTAATATTTACAGGGGTTCTGCGGGAGTGTGTTAATATCGACAGGGGGTCCCCGGAGGTTTGTTAATATTTACAGTGGGTGTCCGGGAGTGTGTTAATATTTACAGGGTGTCCCCGGGAGTGTGTTAATATTTACAGTGGGTGTCCGGGAGTGTGTTAATATTTACAGGGACTCTCCGGGAGTGTGTTAATATTTACAGGGTGTCTCCAGGAGTGTGTTAACATTTACATGGTGTCTTCGGGAGTGTGTTAATTTTTACAGTGGGTGTCCGGGAGTGTGTTAATCTTAATAGTGGGTTTCCGGGAGTGTGTTAATGTTTACAGGCGGTCTCCGGGAGTGTGTTAATATTTACAGGGTGTCCCCGGGAGTGTGTTAATAATTACACGCGGTCTCCGGGATTATGTTAGTATTTACAGGGTGTCCCCGTGAGTGTGTTAACATTTACAAGGTGTCTCCGGGAGTGTGTTAATATTTACAAGGGGTCTCCGGAAGTGCGTTTGTAATTACAGGGTCTCCCCGGGAGTGTGTTAATATTTACATGGTGTCCCCAGGAGTGTGTTAATATTTACAGGGTGTCTCCGGGAGTGTGTTAATATTTACAGGGTGTCCCCGGGAGCGTGTTAATATTTACAGGGGTCTCCGGGAGTGTGTTAATATTTACAGGGGGTCCCCGGGAGTGTGTTAATATTTTCAGGGGGTCTCTGGGAGTGTGTTAATATTTACAGGGGGTCTCCGGAAGTGTGTTAATATTTTCAGGGAGTCTCCTGGAGTGTGTTTATATTTACAGGGTGTCTCCGTGAGTGTGTTAATATT
Organism: Isurus oxyrinchus; assembly: GCA_026770705.1. Classification (NCBI taxonomy): domain Eukaryota; kingdom Metazoa; phylum Chordata; class Chondrichthyes; order Lamniformes; family Lamnidae; genus Isurus; species Isurus oxyrinchus. The sequence goes on along the minus strand of JANJGN010000715.1, from coordinate 130,649 downwards.
TACAGGTGGTCCCTGGGAGTGTGTTAATCTTAATAGTGGGTTTCCGGGAGTGTGTTAATATTTACAGGGGGTCTCCGGGAGTGTGTTTAGATTTTCAGGGGGTCCCCGGGAGTATGTTAATATTTACACAGTGTGCCCGGGAGTGTGTTAATATTGATAGAGTGTCCCCGGGAGTGTGTTAATATTTACAGGGGGTCCCCGGGAGTGTGTTAATATTTACAAGGTGTATCCGGGAGTATGTTAATATTTACAGTGGATCTCCGGGAGTGTGTTAATATTTACAGGGGGTCTCCGGAAGTGTGTTAATATTTACACGCGGTCTCCGGGAGTGTGTTAATATTTACAGGGTGTCCCCGGGAGTGTGTTAATATTTACAAGGTGTCTCCGGGAGTGTGTTAATATTTACAAGGGGTCTCCGGAAGTGTGTTTGTATTTACAGGGTCTCCCCGGGAGTGTATTAATATTTACACGGGGTCTCCGGGAGTGTGTTAATATTTACATGGTGTCCCCAGGAGTGTGTTAGTATTTACAGGGTGTCCCCGGGAGTGTGTTAATATTTACAGGGTGTCCCCGGGAGTGTGTTAATATTTACAGTGGGTGTCCTGGAGTGTGTTAATATTTACAGGGTGTCTCCGGGAGTGTGTTAACATTTACATTGTGTCTTCGGGAGTATGTTAATATTTACTCGGTCTCATCGGGAGTGTGTTAATATTTACTGGGTATCTCCCGGAGTGTGTTAATATTTACAGGGGGTCTCCGGGAGTGTGTTAATATTTACAGGGGGTCCCCGTGTGTGTGTTAATATTTACAGGGGGTCCCCGTGAGTGTGTTAATATTTACAGGCGGTCTCTGGGAGTGTGTTAATATTTACAGACGGTCTCCGGGAGTGTGTTAATATTTACAGGGAGTCTCCTGGAGTGTGTTAATATTTACAGGGTGTCTCCGTGAGTGTGTTAATATTTACAGGTGGTCCCTGGGAGTGTGTTAATCTTAATAGTGGGTTTCCGGGAGTGTGTTAATATTTACAGGGGGTCTCCGGGAGTGTGTTTAGATTTTCAGGGTGTCCCCGGGAGTATGTTAATATTTACACAGTGTGCCCGGGAGTGTGTTAATATTGATAGAGTGTCCCCGGGAGTGTGTTAATATTTACAGGGGGTCCCCGGGCGTGTGTTAATATTTACAAGGTGTATCTGGGAGTATGTTAATATTTACAGGGGATCTCCGGGAGTGTGTTAATATTTACAGGGTGTCTCCGGAAGTGTGTTAATATTTACACGCGGTCTCCGGGAGTGTGTTAATATTTACAGGGTGTCCCCGGGAGTGTGTTAATAATTACACGCGGTCTCCAGGATTATGTTAGTATTTACAGTGTGTCCCCGTGAGTATGTTAACATTTACAAGGTGTCTCCGGGAGTGTGTTAATATTTACATGGTGTCCCCAGGAGTGTGTTAATATTTACAGGGTGTCCCCGGGAGTGTGTTAATATTTACAGGGTGTCCCCGGGAGTGTGTTAATATTTACAGGGTGTCCCCGGGAGCGTGTTAATATTTACAGGGTGTCTCCGGGAGTGTGTTAATATTTGCATGGTGTCTCCGGGAGTGTGTTGATATTTACAGGGGGTCCCCGGGATTGTGTTAAGATTTACTGGGGGTTCCCGGGAGTGTGTTAACATTTACATGGTGTTTTCGGGAGTGTGTTAATATTTACTTGGTGTCATCGGGAGTGTGTTAATATTTTCAGGGGGTCTCTGGGAGTGTGTTAATATTTACAGGGAGTCTCCGGGAGTGTGTTAATATTTACAGGGTGTCTCCGGGAGTGTGTTAATATTTACAGGGTGTCCCCGGGAGTGTGTTAATATTTACAGGGTGTCCCAGGGAGTGTGTTAATATTTACAGGGGGTCCCCGGGAGTGTGTTAATATTTACACGAGTTCTCCGGGAGTGTGTTAATATTTACAGGGTGTCCCCAGGAGTGTGTTACTATTTACAGGGTGTCTCTGGGAGTCAGTTAATATTTACTGGGTGTCTCCGGGAGTGTGTTGATATTTACAGGGGGTCCCCGGGCGTGTGTTAATATTTACAAGTTGTCCCCGGGAGTGTGTTAATATTTACAGGGTCTCCCCGGGAGTGTGTTAATATTTACTGGGTGTCTCCGGGACTGTGTTAATATTTACTGTGGGTCCCCGGGAGTGTGTTAATATTTACAGGGTGTCCCCGGGAGTGTGTTAATATTTACAGGGTGTCCCCGGGCGTGTGTTAATATTTACACGGGGTCTCCGGGAGTTTGTTAATATTTGCAGGGGCGCCCCGGGAGTGTGTTAATATTTACAGTGGGTGTCCGGGAGTGTGTTAATATTTACAGGGTTTTTCCGGGAGTGTGTTAATATTTACTGCGGGTCCCCGGGAGTGTGTTAATATTTACTGCGGGTCCCCGGGAGTGTGTTAATATTTACAGGGTGTCCCTGGCTGTGTGTTAATATTTACAGGGGGTCCCCGGGAGTGTGTTAATATTTACACGAGGTCTCCGGGAGTGTGTCAATATTTACAGGGTGTCTCCGGGAGTGTGTTAATATTTACAGGGTGTCCCCGGGAGTGTGTTAATATTTACAGGGTGTCCCAGGGAGTGTGTTAATATTTACAGGGGGTCCCCGGGAGTGTGTTAATATTTACACGAGTTCTCCGGGAGTGTGTTAATATTTACAGGGTGTCCCCAGGAGTGTGTTACTATTTACAGGGTGTCTCCGGGAGTCAGTTAATATTTACTGGGTGTCTCCGGGAGTGTGTTGATATTTACAGGGGGTCCCCGGGCGTGTGTTAATATTTACAAGTTGTCCCCGGGAGTGTGTTAATATTTACAGGGTCTCCCCGGGAGTGTGTTAATATTTACTGGGTGTCTCCGGGACTGTGTTAATATTTACTGTGGGTCCCCGGGAGTGTGTTAATATTTACAGGGTGTCCCCGGGAGTGTGTTAATATTTACAGGGTGTCCCCGGGCGAGTTTTAATATTTACACGGGGTCTCCGGGAGTTTGTTAATATTTGCAGGGGCGCCCCGGGAGTGTGTTAATATTTACAGTGGGTGTCCGGGAGTGTGTTAATATTTACAGGGTTTTTCCGGGAGTGTGTTAATATTTACTGCGGGTCCCCGGGAGTGTGTTAATATTTACTGCGGGTCCCCGGGAGTGTGTTAATATTTACAGGGTGTCCCTGGCTGTGTGTTAATATTTACAGGGGGTCCCCGGGAGTGTGTTAATATTTACACGAGGTCTCAGGGAGTGTGTTAATATTTACAGGGTGTCCCCAGGAGTGTGTTAATATTTACAGGGTGTCCCCGGGAGTGTATTGATATTTACAGGTAGTTCCCGGGAGTGTGTTAATATTTACTGGGCGTCCCCGGGAGTGTGCTAATATTTACAGGGTGTCCCTGGGATTGTGTTAATATTTACAGGGGATCTCCGGGAGTATGTTAATATTTACAGGGGGTCCCCTGGAGTGTGTTTATCTTTTCAGCAGGGGGTCCCCGGGTGTGTGTTAATATTTACAGGGTGCCTCCGGGAGTATGTTAATCTTTTCAGGGGATCTCCGGGAGTGTGTTAATATTTACAGGGTGTCCCCGGGAGTGTGTTAATATTTACAGGGTGTCTCCGGGAGTGTGTTAATATTTACAGGGTGTCTCCGGGAGTGTGTTAATATTTACAGCTGCTCTCCGGGAGTGTTTTAATATTTACTGGGTGACTCCGGGAGTGTGTTAATATTTACAGCTAGTCCCCGGGAGTGTGTTACTATTTACAGGGGGTCCCCGCGTGTGTGTTAATATTTACAGGGTGTCCCTGGGAGTGTGTCAATATTTACAGGGTGTCTCCGGGAGTGTGTTAATATTTACAGGGTGTCCCTGGGAGTGTGTTAATATTTACAGGGTGTCCCAGGGAGTGTGTTAATAGTTACAGGGGGTCCCCGGGAGTGTGTTAATATTTACACGAGTTCTCAGGGAGTGTGTTAATATTTACAGGGTGTCCCCAGGAGTGTGTTACTATTTACAGGGTGTCTCCGGGAGTCAGTTAATATTTACTGGGTGTCTCCGGGAGTGTGTTGATATTTACAGGGGGTCCCCGGGCGTGTGTTAATATTTACAAGTTGTCCCCGGGAGTGTGTTAATATTTACAGGGTCTCCCCGGGAGTGTGTTAATATTTACTGGGTGTCTCCGGGACTGTGTTAATATTTACTGTGGGTCCCCGGGAGTGTGTTAATATTTACAGGGTGTCCCCGGGAGTGTGTTATTATTTACAGGGTGTCCCCGGGCGTGTGTTAATATTTACACGGGGTCTCCGGGAGTTTGTTAATATTTGCAGGGGCGCCCCGGGAGTGTGTTAATATTTACAGTGGGTGTCCGGGAATGTGTTAATATTTACAGGGTTTTTCCGGGAGTGTGTTAATGTTTACATGGTGTCTTCGGGAGTGAGTTAATATTTGCAGGGTATCACCGGAAGTGTGTTAATATTTACAGTGGGTGTCCGGGAGTGTGTTAATATTTTCAGGGGGTCCCCAGGAGTGTGTTAATATTTACAGGGGGTCCCCGGGATTATGTTAATATTTACAGGGTGTCTCCGGGACTGTGTTAATACTTACAGGGAGTCCCCGGGAATGTGTTAATATTTACTGGGTGTCTCCGGGAGTGTGTTAGTATTTACAGCGAGTCCCCGGGAGTGTGTTGATATTTACAGGGTGTTTCCGGGTGTGTGTTAATATTTACAGGGTGTTTCCGGGTGTGTGTTAATATTTACAGGGGGTCCCCGGGAGTGTGTTAATATTTACAGCGTGTCCCCTGGAGTGTGTTAATATTTACAGGGGGTCCCCGGGTGTGTGTTAATATTTACAGGGTGTCCCCGAGCGTGTGTTGATATTTACAGGGTGGCCCCGGGAGTTTGTTAATATTTACTGGGGGTCCCCGGGTGTGTGTTAATATTTACAGGGTGTCCCCCAGCGTGTGTTGATATTTAGAAAGAGTCCCCGGGAGTGTTTTAATATTTACAGGGTGTCCCCGGGAGTGTATTAATATTTACAGGGACTCCCCGGGAGTGTGTTAATATTTACAGGGCGTCTCCAGGAGTGTGTTAATATTTACAGGGTGTCTCCGGGAGTGTGTTAATATTTACTGGGTGTCTCCGGGAGTGTGTTGATATTTATAGGGGGTCCCCGGGAGTGTGTTAATATTTACAAAGAGTCCCTGGGAGTGTGTTAATATTTACAGGGGGTCTCCGCGGGTGTGTTAATATTTATTCGGTTTTTCCGGGAGTGTGTTAATATTTACAGCGGTTCTCTTGGAGTGTGTTAATATTTACAGGGTGTCCCCGGGAGTGTGTTAATATTTGCAGGGTGTCCCTCGGAGTGTGTTAATATTTACTGGGGGTCCCCGGGAGTGTGTTAATATTTACAGCGGGTCTCCGGGAGTGTGTTAATATTTACACGAAATCTCCGGGTGTGTGTTAATATTTACAGTGTGTCCCCAGGAGTGTGTTAGTATTTACAGGGGGTCCCCGGGAGTGTATTAATATTTACTGGGGGTCCCCGGGAGTTTGTTAATATTTACATGGTGTCCCTGGGATTGTGTTAATATTTACAGGGGATCTCCGGGAGTATGTTAGTATTTACAGGGGGTACCCAGGAGTGTGTTCATCTTTTCATCAGGGGGTCCCCGGGAGTGTGTTAATATTTACAGGGTGTCTCCGGGAGTGTGTTAATTTTTACACGGTGTTTCCGGGAGTGTGTTAATATTTATAGGGTGTCTCCGGGAGTGTGTTAATATTTACCGGGTTTCCATGGGAGTGTGTTAATATTTACAGGGGGTCCCCGGGAGTGTGTTAATATTTACACGAGGTCTCCAGGAGTGTGTTAATATTTACTGGGTGTCTCCGGGAGTGTGTTGAAATTTACAGGGGGTCACCGGGAGTGTGTTAATATTTACTGTGGGTCCCCGCGAGTGTGTTAATATTTAAAGGGTGTCCCCGGGCGTGTGTTAATATTTACAGGGGGTCCCCGGGTGTGTGTTAATATTTACAGGGTGTTTCCGGGTGTGTGTTAATATTTACAGGGGGTCCTCAGGAGTGTGTTAATATTTACAGCGTGTCCCCGGGAGTGTGTTAATATTTACAGGGGGTCCCCGGGTGTGTGTTAATATTTTCAGGGTGTCCCCGAGCGTGTGTTGATATTTACAGGGTGGCCCCGGGAGTTTGTTAATATTTATAGGGGGTCCCCGGGTGTGTGTTAATATTTACAGGGTGTCCCCGAGCGTGTGTTGATATTTACAAAGAGTCCCCGGGAGTGTGTTAATATTTACAGGGGGTCACCGGGAGTGTGTTAATATCTACAGGGACTCCCCGGGAATGTGTTAATATTTACAGGGTGTCTGCGGGAGTGTGTTAATATTTACAGGGTGTCTCCGGGAGTGTGTTAATATTTACTGGGTGTCTCCGGGAGTGTGTTGATATTTACAGGGGGTCCCCGGGAGTGTGTTAATATTTACTGTGGGTCCCCGGGAGTGTGTTAATATTTACAGGGTGTCCCCGGGCGTGTGTTAATATTTACACGGGGTCTCCGGGAGTTTGTTAATATTTACAGGGGCGCCCCGGGAGTGTGTTAATATTTACAGTGGGTGTCCGGGAGTGTGTTAATATTTACAGGGTGGCTCCGGGAGTGTGTTAATGTTTACATGGTGTCTTCGGGAGTGAGTTAATATTTACAGGGTATCACCGGTAGTGTGTTAAATTTACTGTGGGTCTCCGGGAGTGTGTTAATATTTTCAGGGGGTCCCCAGGGGTGTGTTAATATTTACAGCGGGTCTCCGGGAATGTGTTAATATTTACAGGGTGTCCCCGGGAGTGTGTTAATATTTACAGGGGGTCCCTCGGAGTGTGTTAATATTTACAGGGGGTTCCCGGGAGTGTGTTAATATTTACACGAGGTCTCCGGGAGTGTGTTAATATTTACAGGGTGTCCCCGGGAGTGTGTTAATATTTACAGGGAGTCCCCGGGAGTGCGTTAATATTTACAGGGGGTCTCCGGGAATGTGTTAATACTTACACGGTGTTTCTGGGCATGTGTTAATATTTACTGCGGGTCTCCGGGAGTGTGTTAATATTTACAGGGTGTCCCCGGGAGTGTGTTAATATTTACAGGGGATCCCCGGGAGTGTGTTAATATTTACACGTGGTTTCCGGGAGTGTGTTAATATTTACAGGGTGTCCCCAGGAGTGTGTTAATATTTACAGCGAGTTCCCGGGAGTGTGTTGATATTTACAGGGGGTCCCCGGGAGTGTGTTAATATTTACTGTGGGTCCCCGGGAGTGTGTTAATATTTACAGGGTTTCCCTGGGATTGTGTTAATATTTACAGGGGGGCTCCGGGAGTGTGTTAATATTTACAGGGGGGCTCCGGGAGCGTGTTAATATTTACAGGGGGTCCCCAGTAGTGTGTTAATATTTACACGAGGTCTCCGGGAGTGTGTTAATACTTACAGTGTGTCCCCGGGAGTGTGTTGATATTTACAGGGTGTCCCCGTGAGTGTGTTAATATTTTCAGGGTGTCTCCGGGAGTGTGTTAATATTGGCAGGGTGTCTCCGGGAGTGTGTTGATATTTACAGGGGTTCCCCTGGAGTCTGTTAATATTTACTGGGCGTCCCCGGGAGTGTGTTAATATTTACAGGGTGTCCCCGGGTGTGTGTTCATATTTACAGTGGGTGTCCGGCACTTTGTTAATATTTACAGGGTGTCCCCGGGAGTGTGTTAATATTTACAGGGTGTCCCCGGGCGAGTTTTAATATTTACACGGGGTCTCCGGGAGTTTGTTAATATTTGCAGGGGCGCCCCGGGAGTGTGTTAATATTTACAGTGGGTGTCCGGGAGTGTGTTAATATTTACAGGGTTTTTCCGGGAGTGTGTTAATATTTACTGCGGGTCCCCGGGAGTGTGTTAATATTTACTGCGGGTCCCCGGGAGTGTGTTAATATTTACAGGGTGTCCCTGGCTGTGTGTTAATATTTACAGGGGGTCCCCGGGAGTGTGTTAATATTTACACGAGGTCTCAGGGAGTGTGTTAATATTTACAGGGTGTCCCCAGGAGTGTGTTAATATTTACAGGGTGTCCCCGGGAGTGTATTGATATTTACAGGTAGTTCCCGGGAGTGTGTTAATATTTACTGGGCGTCCCCGGGAGTGTGCTAATATTTACAGGGTGTCCCTGGGATTGTGTTAATATTTACAGGGGATCTCCGGGAGTATGTTAATATTTACAGGGGGTCCCCTGGAGTGTGTTTATCTTTTCAGCAGGGGGTCCCCGGGTGTGTGTTAATATTTACAGGGTGCCTCCGGGAGTATGTTAATCTTTTCAGGGGATCTCCGGGAGTGTGTTAATATTTACAGGGTGTCCCCGGGAGTGTGTTAATATTTACAGGGTGTCTCCGGGAGTGTGTTAATATTTACAGGGTGTCTCCGGGAGTGTGTTAATATTTACAGCTGCTCTCCGGGAGTGTTTTAATATTTACTGGGTGACTCCGGGAGTGTGTTAATATTTACAGCTAGTCCCCGGGAGTGTGTTACTATTTACAGGGGGTCCCCGCGTGTGTGTTAATATTTACAGGGTGTCCCTGGGAGTGTGTCAATATTTACAGGGTGTCTCCGGGAGTGTGTTAATATTTACAGGGTGTCCCTGGGAGTGTGTTAATATTTACAGGGTGTCCCAGGGAGTGTGTTAATAGTTACAGGGGGTCCCCGGGAGTGTGTTAATATTTACACGAGTTCTCAGGGAGTGTGTTAATATTTACAGGGTGTCCCCAGGAGTGTGTTACTATTTACAGGGTGTCTCCGGGAGTCAGTTAATATTTACTGGGTGTCTCCGGGAGTGTGTTGATATTTACAGGGGGTCCCCGGGCGTGTGTTAATATTTACAAGTTGTCCCCGGGAGTGTGTTAATATTTACAGGGTCTCCCCGGGAGTGTGTTAATATTTACTGGGTGTCTCCGGGACTGTGTTAATATTTACTGTGGGTCCCCGGGAGTGTGTTAATATTTACAGGGTGTCCCCGGGAGTGTGTTATTATTTACAGGGTGTCCCCGGGCGTGTGTTAATATTTACACGGGGTCTCCGGGAGTTTGTTAATATTTGCAGGGGCGCCCCGGGAGTGTGTTAATATTTACAGTGGGTGTCCGGGAATGTGTTAATATTTACAGGGTTTTTCCGGGAGTGTGTTAATGTTTACATGGTGTCTTCGGGAGTGAGTTAATATTTGCAGGGTATCACCGGAAGTGTGTTAATATTTACAGTGGGTGTCCGGGAGTGTGTTAATATTTTCAGGGGGTCCCCAGGAGTGTGTTAATATTTACAGGGGGTCCCCGGGATTATGTTAATATTTACAGGGTGTCTCCGGGACTGTGTTAATACTTACAGGGAGTCCCCGGGAATGTGTTAATATTTACTGGGTGTCTCCGGGAGTGTGTTAGTATTTACAGCGAGTCCCCGGGAGTGTGTTGATATTTACAGGGTGTTTCCGGGTGTGTGTTAATATTTACAGGGTGTTTCCGGGTGTGTGTTAATATTTACAGGGGGTCCCCGGGAGTGTGTTAATATTTACAGCGTGTCCCCTGGAGTGTGTTAATATTTACAGGGGGTCCCCGGGTGTGTGTTAATATTTACAGGGTGTCCCCGAGCGTGTGTTGATATTTACAGGGTGGCCCCGGGAGTTTGTTAATATTTACTGGGGGTCCCCGGGTGTGTGTTAATATTTACAGGGTGTCCCCCAGCGTGTGTTGATATTTAGAAAGAGTCCCCGGGAGTGTTTTAATATTTACAGGGTGTCCCCGGGAGTGTATTAATATTTACAGGGACTCCCCGGGAGTGTGTTAATATTTACAGGGCGTCTCCAGGAGTGTGTTAATATTTACAGGGTGTCTCCGGGAGTGTGTTAATATTTACTGGGTGTCTCCGGGAGTGTGTTGATATTTATAGGGGGTCCCCGGGAGTGTGTTAATATTTACAAAGAGTCCCTGGGAGTGTGTTAATATTTACAGGGGGTCTCCGCGGGTGTGTTAATATTTATTCGGTTTTTCCGGGAGTGTGTTAATATTTACAGCGGTTCTCTTGGAGTGTGTTAATATTTACAGGGTGTCCCCGGGAGTGTGTTAATATTTGCAGGGTGTCCCTCGGAGTGTGTTAATATTTACTGGGGGTCCCCGGGAGTGTGTTAATATTTACAGCGGGTCTCCGGGAGTGTGTTAATATTTACACGAAATCTCCGGGTGTGTGTTAATATTTACAGTGTGTCCCCAGGAGTGTGTTAGTATTTACAGGGGGTCCCCGGGAGTGTATTAATATTTACTGGGGGTCCCCGGGAGTTTGTTAATATTTACATGGTGTCCCTGGGATTGTGTTAATATTTACAGGGGATCTCCGGGAGTATGTTAGTATTTACAGGGGGTACCCAGGAGTGTGTTCATCTTTTCATCAGGGGGTCCCCGGGAGTGTGTTAATATTTACAGGGTGTCTCCGGGAGTGTGTTAATTTTTACACGGTGTTTCCGGGAGTGTGTTAATATTTATAGGGTGTCTCCGGGAGTGTGTTAATATTTACCGGGTTTCCATGGGAGTGTGTTAATATTTACAGGGGGTCCCCGGGAGTGTGTTAATATTTACACGAGGTCTCCAGGAGTGTGTTAATATTTACTGGGTGTCTCCGGGAGTGTGTTGAAATTTACAGGGGGTCACCGGGAGTGTGTTAATATTTACTGTGGGTCCCCGCGAGTGTGTTAATATTTAAAGGGTGTCCCCGGGCGTGTGTTAATATTTACAGGGGGTCCCCGGGTGTGTGTTAATATTTACAGGGTGTTTCCGGGTGTGTGTTAATATTTACAGGGGGTCCTCAGGAGTGTGTTAATATTTACAGCGTGTCCCCGGGAGTGTGTTAATATTTACAGGGGGTCCCCGGGTGTGTGTTAATATTTTCAGGGTGTCCCCGAGCGTGTGTTGATATTTACAGGGTGGCCCCGGGAGTTTGTTAATATTTATAGGGGGTCCCCGGGTGTGTGTTAATATTTACAGGGTGTCCCCGAGCGTGTGTTGATATTTACAAAGAGTCCCCGGGAGTGTGTTAATATTTACAGGGGGTCACCGGGAGTGTGTTAATATCTACAGGGACTCCCCGGGAATGTGTTAATATTTACAGGGTGTCTGCGGGAGTGTGTTAATATTTACAGGGTGTCTCCGGGAGTGTGTTAATATTTACTGGGTGTCTCCGGGAGTGTGTTGATATTTACAGGGGGTCCCCGGGAGTGTGTTAATATTTACTGTGGGTCCCCGGGAGTGTGTTAATATTTACAGGGTGTCCCCGGGCGTGTGTTAATATTTACACGGGGTCTCCGGGAGTTTGTTAATATTTACAGGGGCGCCCCGGGAGTGTGTTAATATTTACAGTGGGTGTCCGGGAGTGTGTTAATATTTACAGGGTGGCTCCGGGAGTGTGTTAATGTTTACATGGTGTCTTCGGGAGTGAGTTAATATTTACAGGGTATCACCGGTAGTGTGTTAAATTTACTGTGGGTCTCCGGGAGTGTGTTAATATTTTCAGGGGGTCCCCAGGGGTGTGTTAATATTTACAGCGGGTCTCCGGGAATGTGTTAATATTTACAGGGTGTCCCCGGGAGTGTGTTAATATTTACAGGGGGTCCCTCGGAGTGTGTTAATATTTACAGGGGGTTCCCGGGAGTGTGTTAATATTTACACGAGGTCTCCGGGAGTGTGTTAATATTTACAGGGTGTCCCCGGGAGTGTGTTAATATTTACAGGGAGTCCCCGGGAGTGCGTTAATATTTACAGGGGGTCTCCGGGAATGTGTTAATACTTACACGGTGTTTCTGGGCATGTGTTAATATTTACTGCGGGTCTCCGGGAGTGTGTTAATATTTACAGGGTGTCCCCGGGAGTGTGTTAATATTTACAGGGGATCCCCGGGAGTGTGTTAATATTTACACGTGGTTTCCGGGAGTGTGTTAATATTTACAGGGTGTCCCCAGGAGTGTGTTAATATTTACAGCGAGTTCCCGGGAGTGTGTTGATATTTACAGGGGGTCCCCGGGAGTGTGTTAATATTTACTGTGGGTCCCCGGGAGTGTGTTAATATTTACAGGGTTTCCCTGGGATTGTGTTAATATTTACAGGGGGGCTCCGGGAGTGTGTTAATATTTACAGGGGGGCTCCGGGAGCGTGTTAATATTTACAGGGGGTCCCCAGTAGTGTGTTAATATTTACACGAGGTCTCCGGGAGTGTGTTAATACTTACAGTGTGTCCCCGGGAGTGTGTTGATATTTACAGGGTGTCCCCGTGAGTGTGTTAATATTTTCAGGGTGTCTCCGGGAGTGTGTTAATATTGGCAGGGTGTCTCCGGGAGTGTGTTGATATTTACAGGGGTTCCCCTGGAGTCTGTTAATATTTACTGGGCGTCCCCGGGAGTGTGTTAATATTTACAGGGTGTCCCCGGGTGTGTGTTCATATTTACAGTGGGTGTCCGGCACTTTGTTAATATTTACAGGGTGTCTCCGGGAGTGTGTTAATATTTACATGGTGTCTTCAGGAGTGTGTTAATATTTACAACGTGTCCCTGGGAGTGTGTTAATATTTACAGGGGGTCCCCGGGAGTGTGTTAATATTTACACGAGGTCTCCGGGAGTGTGTTAATATTTACAGTGTGTCCCCGGGAGTGTGCTAATATTTTCAGGGTGTCTCCTGGAGTGTGTTAATATTTACAGGGTGTCCCCAGGAGTGGGTGTCCGGCACTGTGTTAATATTTACAGGATGTCTCCGGGAATGTGTTAATATTTGCATGGTGTCTCCGGGAGTGTGTTAATATTTACAGGGTGTCCCCGGGCGTGTGTTAATATTTACATGGGGTCTCCGGGAGTTTGTTAATATTTACAGGGGCGCCCCGGGAGTGTGTTAATATTTACAGGGTGTCTCCGGGAGTGTGTTAATATTTACAGGGTGTCTCCGGGAGTGTGTTAATATTTACAGGGTGTCTCCGTGAGTGTGTTAATATTTACAGGGTGTCCCCGGGAGTGTATTAATATTTACAGGGTGTCTCCGGGAGTGTGTTAATATTTTCAGGGGGTCCCCGGGAGTTTGTTAATATTTACAGGGGGTCCCTGGTTGTGTGTTAATATTTACAGGGTGTCCCCGAGCGTGCGTTAATATTTACAAAGAGTCCCCGGGAGTGTGTTAATATTTACAGGGGGTCTCCGCGAGCGTGTTAATATTTATTCGGTTTTTCTGGGAGTGTGTTAATATTTACAGCGGGTCTCCGGGAGTGTGTTAATATTTACAGGTTGTCCCTCGGAGTGTGTTAATATTTACAGCGGGTCTCCGGGAGTGTGTTAATATTTACAGGGTGTCCCTCGGAGTGTGTTAATATTTACAGTGGGTCTCCGGGAGTGTGCTAATATTTACAGGGAGTCCCCGAGATTGTGTTAATATTTTCAGGGTGTCTCTGGGATTGTGTTAATATTTACAGGGGGTCCCTGGGAGTGTGTTAATATTTACAGGGGATCCCCGGCAGTGTGTTAATATTTTCAGGGGATCTCCGGGAGTGTGTTAATATTTACAGATAGTCCCCGGGAGTGTGTTAAAATTTACAGGGGGTCCCCCGAGTGTGTTAATATTTACAGGGTGTCCCCGGGTGTGTGTTAATATTTACAGGGTGTCTCCGGGAGTGTGTTAATATTTACACGGTGTTTCCGGGAGTGTGTTAATATTTATAGGGTGTCTCCGGGAGTGTGTTAATATTTACAGGGTGTCCCCGGGAGTGTGTTAATATTTACCGGGTGTCCATGGGAGTGTGTTAATATTTACAGGTGGTCCCCGGGAGTGTGTTAATATTTACACGAGTTCTCCGGGAGTGTGTTAATATTTACAGCGGGTCTCCGGGAGTGTGTTAATATTTACATGGTGTCCCTGGGTGTGTGTTAATATTTACAGGGGGTCCCCCGGAGTGTGTTAATATTTACACGAGGTTTCCGGGAGTGTGTTAATATTTACAGGGTGTCCCCAGGAGTCTGTTAATATTTACAGGGTGTCCCCGGGAGTGTGTTGATATTTACAGGGGGTCCCCGGGAGTGTGTTAATATTTACTGTGGGTCTCCGGGAGTGTGTTAATATTTACAGGGTTTCCCTGGGATTGTGTTAATATTTCCAGTGGGGCTCCGGGAGTATGTTAATATTTACAGGGGGTCCCCAGGAGTGTGTTAATATTTACACGAGGTCTCCGGGAGTGTGTTAATATTTACAGTGTGCCCCCGGTAGTGTGTTGATATTTACAGGGTGTCCCCGGGAGTGTGTTAATATTTTCAGGGTGTCTCCGGGAGTGTGTTAATATTTACAGGGTGTCTCCGGGAGTGTGTTGATATTTACAGGGGGTCCCCGGGAGTGTGTTAATATTTACTGGGCGTCCCCGGGAGTGTGTTAATATTTACAGGGTGTCCCCGGGAGTGTGTTCATATTTACAGTGGGTGTCCGGCACTCTGTTAATATTTACAGGGTGTCTCTGGGAGTGTGTTAATACTTACATGGTGTCTTCAGGAGTGTGTTAATATTTACAACGTGTCCCTGGGAGTGTGTTAATATTTACAGGGGGTCCTCGGGAGTGTGTTAATATTTACACGAGGTCTCCGGGAGTGTGTTAATATTTACAGTGTGTCCCCAGGAGTGTGTTAATATTTACAGGGTGTCCCCGGGAGTGTGTTAATATTTTCAGGGTGTCTCCGGGAGTGTGTTAATATTTACAGGGTGTCCCCAGGAGTGTGTTCATATTTACAGTGGGTGTCCGGGAGTGTGTTAATATTTACAGGGTATCACCGGCAGTGTGTTAATATTTACAGGATGTCTCCGGGAGTGTGTTAATATTTGCATGGTAACTTCGGGAGTGTGTTAATATTTACGTGGTGTCATCGGGAGTGTGTTAATATTTACAGTGTATCTCCGGGAGTGTGTTAATATTTACAAGGGGTTTCCGGGAGTGTGTTAATATTTACAGGGGGTACCCGGGAGTGTGTTTATATTTACAGGTGGTCTCCGGGAGTGTGTTAATATTTCAGCGGGTCTCCGGGAGTGTGTTAATATTTACAGGGTGTCTCCGGGTGTGTGTTAATATTTACAGGTATTCCCCGGGAGTGTGTTAATATTTATAGGGGGTCTCCGTGAGTGTGTTAATATTTACAGTGGGTCCAAGATGTGTTTTAATATTTACAAGGTGTCTCCGGGAGTGTGTTAATATTTACAGGGTGTTTCCGGGAGTGTGTTAATATTTACAGGGTGTCCCCGGGTGTGTGTTAATATTTACAGGGTGTTTCCGGGAGTGTGTTAATATTTAGAGGGGGTCTCCGGGAGTGTGTTAATATTTACAGGGTGTCCCCGGGAGTGTGTTAATATTTACAGGGTGTCCCTCGGAGTGTGTTAATATTTACACGAGTTCTCCGGGAGTGTGTTAATATTTACAGGGTGTCCCCGGGAGTGTGTTAATATTTACAGGGAGTCCCCGGGAGTGTGTTAATATTTACAGGGGGTCTCCGGGAATGTTTTAATATTTACACGGTGTTTCTGGGCATGTGTTAATATTTACTGCGGGTCCCGGGAGTGTGTTAATATTTACTGCGGGTCCCCGGGAGTGTGTTAATATTTACAGGGTGTCCCTGGCTGTGTGTTAATATTTACAGGGGGTCCCTGGGAGTGTGTTAATATTTACACGAGGTCTCCGGGAGTGTGTTAATATTTACTGGGGGTCCCCGGGAGTGTGTTAATATTTACATGGTGTCCCTGGGATTGTGTTAATATTTACAGGGGATCTCTGGGAGTATGTTAATATTTACAGAGGGTCCCCAGGAGTGTGTTTATATTTTCAGCAGGGGATCCCCGCGAGTGTGTCAATATTTACAGGGTGCCTCCAGGAGTATGTTAATATTTTCAGGGGATCTCCGGTAGTCTGTTAATATTAACAGGGAGTCCCCGGGAGTGTGTTAATATTTACAGGGTGTCTCTGGGAGTGTGTTAATATTTACAGGGTGTCCCCGGGAGTGTATTAATATTTACAGGGTGTCCCTGGGAATGTGTTAATATTTACAGGGGATCCCCGGGAGTGTATTAATATTTACAGGGTGTCCCTGGGAATGTGTTAATATTTACAGGGAATCCCCGGGAGTGTGTTAATATTTACAGCTGGTCTCCGGGAGTGTGTTAATATTTACAGGGTGTCTCCGGGAAGTGTTAATATTTACAGGGGGTCTCCCGGAGTGTGTTAATATTTACAGGGTGTCCCTGGGAATGTGTTAATATTTACAGGTGGTCTCCGGGTGTGTGTTAATTTTTTTCAGGGGGTCCCCGGGAGTGTGTAAATATTTACAGGGTGCATCTGGGAGTATGTTAATATTTACAGGGGATCTCCGGGAGTGTGTTAATATTTACAGGGGGTCCCCGGGAGTGTGTTAATATTTACAGCTAGTCCCCGGGAGTGTGTTAATGTTTACAGGGGGTCCCCGCGAGTGTGTTAATATTTACAGGGTGTCCCCGGGAGTGTGTTAATATTTACAGGGGGTCCCCGAGAGTGTGTTAATATTTACAGGGGGTCCCCGGGAGTGTGTTAATATTTACAGGGGGACCCCGGGAGTGTGTTAATATTTACAGCGGGTCCCCGCGAGTGTGTTAATATTTATAGGGTGTCCCCGGGAGTGTGTTAATATTTACAGGGTGTCCCCGGGAGCGTGTTAATATTTACAGGGTGTCCCCGGGAGCGTGTTAATATTTACAGGATGTCTCCGGGAGTGTGTTAATATTTACAGGGTGTCCCCGGGAGTGTGTTAATATTTACAGGGTGTCTCCGGGAGTGTGTTAATGTTTACACGGTGTTTCCGGGAGTGTGTTAATATTTATAGGGTGTCTCCGGGAGTGTGTTAATATTTACAGGGTGTCCCCGGGAGTGTGTTAATATTTACAGGGTGTCCCTGGGAGTGTGTTAATATTTACAGCGGGTCCCCGGGAGTGTGTTAATATTTACACGAGTTCTCCGGGAGTGTGTTATTATTTACAGGGTGTCCCCGACAGTGTGTTAATATTTACAGGGTGTCCCCGGGAGTGTGTTAATATTTACAGGGTGTCTCCGGGAGTGTGTTAATATTTACTGGGTGTCTCCGGGAGTGTGTTGATATTTACAAGGGTCCCCGCGAGTGTGTTAATATTTACTGTTGGTCCCCGGGAGTGTGTTAATATTTACAGGGTGTCCCCGGGACTGTGGGTCCCCGGGAGTGTGTTAATATTTACAGGGTGTCCCCGGGAGTGTGTTAATATTTACTGGGGGTCTCCGGGAGTTTGTTAATATTTACAGGGGCGCCCCGGGAGTGTGTTAATATTTACAGTGGGTGTCCGGGAGTGTGTTAATATTTACAGGGTGTCTCCGGGAGTGTGTTAATGTTTACATGGTGTCTTCGGGAGTGTGTTAATATTTGCAGGGTATCACCGGAAGTGTGTTAATATTTACTGTGGGAGTCCGGGAGTGTGTTAATATTTTCAGGGGGTCCCCAGGAGTGTGTTAATATTTACAGGGTGCCTCCCGGATTATGTTAATATTTACAGGGTGTCTCCGGGAGTGTGTTAATATTTACAGGGAGTCCCCGGGAGTGTGTTAATATTTACAGGGTGTTTCCGGGTGTATGTTAATATTTCCAGGGGGTCCCCGGGAGTGTGTTAATATTTACAGCGTGTCCCCTGGAGTGTGTTAATATTTACAGGGGGTCCCCGGGTGTGTGTTAATATTTACAGGGTGTCCCCGAGCGTGTGTTGATATTTACAGGGTGGCCCCGGGAGTTTGTTAATATTTACAGGGGCTCCCCGGGTGTGTGTTAATATTTACAGGGTGTCCCCAAGTGTGTGTTGATATTTACAAAGAGTCCCCGGGAGTGTGTTAATATTTACAGTGGGTGTCCGGGAGTGTGTTAATATTTTCAGGGGGTCCCCAGGTGTGTGTTAATATTTACAGGGTGTCCCCGGGAGTGTGTTAATATTTACACGAGGTCTCCGGGAGTGTGTTAATATTTACAGGGTGTCCCCAGGTGTGTGTTAATATTTACAGGGTGTCCCCGGGAGTGTGTTGATATATACAGGGGGTCCCCGGGAGTGTGTTAATATTTACTGGGGGTCCCCGGGAGTGTGTTAATATTTACCTGGTGTCCCTGGGATTGTGTTAATATTTACAGGGGATCTCCGGGAGTATGTTAATATTTACAGGGGGTCCACAGGAGTGTGTTTATATTTTCAGCAGGGGCTCCCTGGGAGTGTGTTAATATTTACAGGGTGCCTCCGGGAGTATGTTAATATTTTCAGGGGATCTCCGGGAGTGTGTTAATATTAACAGGGAGTCCCCGGGAGTGTGTTAATATTTACAGGGTGTCTCTGGGAGTGTGTTAATATTTACAGGGTGTCCCCGGGAGTGTATTAATATTTACAGGGTGTCCCTGGGAATGTGTTAATATTTACAGGGGATCCTCCGGAGTGTGTTAATATTTACAGGGTGTCTCTGGGAGTGTGTTAATATTTACAGGGTGTCCCCGGGAGTGTGTTAATATTTACAGCGGGTCTCCGGGTGTGTGTTAATATTTACAGTGTGTCCCCGGGAGTGTGTTAATATTTACAGGGTGTCCCCGGGAGTGTGTTAATATTTTCAGGGTGTCTTCGGGAGTGTGTTAATATTTACAGGGTGTCCCCAGGTGTGTGTTCATATTTACAGTGGGTGTCCGGCACTGTGTTAATATTTACAGGATGTCTCCGGGAGTGTGTTAATATTTGCATGGTAACTTCGGGAGTGTGTTAATATTTACATGGTGTCATCGGGAGTGTGTTAATATTTACTGTGTATCTCCGGGAGTGTGTTAATATTTACAGGGGGTCTCAGGGAGTGTGTTAATATTTACAGGGGGTCCCCGGGAGTGTGTTTATATTTACAGGTGGTCTCCGGGAGTGTGTTAATATTTCAGCGGGTCTCTGGGAGTGTGTTAATATTTACAGGGGGTCTCCGGGAGTGTGTTAATATTTACAGGGTGTCTCCGGGTGTGTGTTAATATTTACAGGTATTCCCCGGGAGTGTGTTAATATTTATAGGGGGTCTCCGTGAGTGTGTTAATATTTACAGTGGGTCCAAGATGTGTTTTAATATTTACAGGGTGTCACCAGGAGTGTGTTAATATTTACAGGGGGTTGCCGGGATTGTGTTAATATTTACAGGGTGTCTCCGGGAGTGTGTTAATATTTACAGGCTGTCTCCGGGAGTGTGTTAATATTTACAGGGTGTCTCAGGAAGTGTGTTAATATTTGCCGGTGGTCCCCGTGTGTGTGTTAATATTTACAGGTGGTCCCCGGGAGTGTTTTAATATTTACAGTGCGTCCCCGGGAGTGTGTTAATATTTACAGGGTGTTTCCGGGAGTGTGTTAATATTTACACGGTGTTTCCGGGAGTGTGTTAATATTTTCAGGGGGTCCCCGGGAGTGTGTTAATATTTACAGCGGGTCTCCGGGAGTGTGTTAATATTTACAGGGTGTCCCCGGGAGTGTGTTAATATTTACAGGTGGTCTCGGGGAGTGTGTTAATATTTACAGGGTGTCCCCGGGAGTGTGTTAATATTTACAGGTGGTCTCCGGGAGTGTGTTAATATTTCAGTGGGTCTCCGGGAGTGTGTTAATATTTACAGGGGGTCTCCGGGAGTGTGTTAATATTTACAGGTATTCCCCGGGAGTGTGTTAATATTTATAGGGGGTCTCCGTGAGTGTGTTAATATTTACAGTGGGTCCAAGATGTGTTTTAACATTTACAGGATGTCACCGGGAGTGTGTTAATATTTACAGTGGGTCTCCCGGATTGTGTTAATATTTACAGGGTGTCTCCGGGAACATGTTAATATTTACAGGGCGTCTCCAGGATTGTGTTAATATTTACACAGTGTGCCCGGGAGTGTGTTAATATTTACAGGGTGTTCCTGGGAGTCTGTTAATATTTACAGGGTGTTCCAGGGAGTGTGTTACTTTTTACAGGGGGTGCCCGGGAGTCTGTTAATATTTACAGGGTGTTCCAAAGTTTGTGTATATTTACGGCGTGTCCCCGGGAGTGTGTTAATATTTGCAGGGTGTCCCCGGTCGTGTGTTAATATTTACAGGGACTCTCCGGGAGTGTGTTAATATTTACAGGGGTCTCCGGGAGTGTGTTAATATTTACAGGATGTCACCGGGAGTGTGTTAATATTTACAGGGAGTCTCTTGGAGTGTGTTAATATTTACAGGTGGTCCTCGGGAGTGTGTTAATATCTACAGTGGGTCTCCGGGTGTGTGTTAATATTTACATTGGGTCCCCGGGAGTGTGTTAAAATTTATAGAATTGTCCCTGGGAGTGTGTTAATATTTACATTGGGTCCCCGGGAGTGTGTTAATATTTACAGGGTATCACCGGGAGTGTGTTAATATTTACAGGGGGTCTCCGGGAGTGTGTTAATATTTACAGGGTGTCCCCGGGAGTGTGTTAATATTTACAGGGTGTCCCTCGGAGTGTGTTAATATTTACAGGGGGTTCCCGGGTGTGTGTTTATATTTACACGAGGTCTCCGGGAGTGTGTTAATATTTACAGGGTGTCCCCGGGAGTGTGTTAATATTTACAGGGGTCTCCGGGAATGTGTTAATATTTACACGGTGTTTCTGGGCATGTGTTAATATTTACTGCGGGTCTCCGGGAGTGTGTTAATATTTACAGGGTGTTCCCGGGAGTGTGTTAATATTTACAGGGTGTCCTTGGGTGTGTGTTAATATTTACAGGGGATCCCCGGGAGTGTGTTAATATTTACACGAGGTTTCCGGGAGTGTGTTAATATTTACAGTGTGTCCCCAGGAGTGTGTTAATATTTACAGGGTGTCCCCGGGAGTGTGTTAATATGTTCAGGGTGTCTCCGGGAGTGTGTTAATATTTACAGGGTGTCTCCGGGAGTGTGTTGATATTTACAGGGGGTCCCCGGGAGTGTGTTAATATTTACTGGGCGTCCCCGGGAGTGTGTTAATATTTACAGGGTGTCCCCAGGAGTGTGTTCATATTTACAGTGGGTGTCTGGCACTGTGTTAATATTTACAGGGTGTCTCCGGGAGTGTGTTAATATTTACATGGTGTCTTCAGGAGTGTGTTAATATTTACAACGTGTCCCTGGGAGTGTATTAATATTTACAGGGGGTCCCCGGGAGTGGGTTAATATTTACACGAGGTCTCCGGGAGTGTGTTAATATTTACAGTGTGTCCCCGGGAGTGTGTTAATATTTACAGGGTGTCCCCGGGAGTGTGTTAATATTTTCAGGGTGTCTCCGGTCGTGTGTTAATATTTGCATGGTGTCTTCGGACGTGTGTTAATATTTACATGGTGTCATCGGGAGTGTGTTAATATTTACAGTGTATCTCCGGGAGTGTGTTAATATTTACAGGGGGTCTCCGGGAGTGTGTTAATATTTACATGGGGTCCCCGGGAGTGTGTTAATATTTACAGGTGGTCTCCGGGAGTGTGTTAATATTTCAGCGGGTCTCCGGGAGTGTGTTAATATTTACAGGGGGTCTCCGGGAGTGTGTTAATATTTACAGGGTGTCTCCGGGAGTGTGTTAATATTTACAGGTATTCCCCGGAAGTGTGTTAATATTTATAGGGGGTCTCCGTGAGTGTGTTAATATTTACAGTGGGTCCAAGATGTGTTTTAATATTTACAGGGTGTCACCGGGAGTGTGTTAATATTTACAGGGGGTCTCCCGGATTGTGTTAATATTTACAGGGTGTCTCCGGGAGTGTGTTAATATTTATAGGGGCTCCCCGGGAGTGTGTTAATATTTACAGGGTGTCTCAGGAAGTGTGTTAATATTTACAGGGTGTCCCGGGAGTGTGTTAATATTTACAGGGTGTCCCCAGGAGTGTGTTAATATTTACAGGGGGTCTCCGTGTTGTGTTAATATTTACAGGAGGTCTCCGGGAGTGTGTTAATATTTACAGAGTGTCCCCAGGAGTGTTTTAATATTTACAGGGGGTCTCCGGGAGTGTGTTAATATTTACAGGGTGTCACCGGGAGTGTGTTAATATTTACAGGGTGTCACCGGGAGTGTGTTAATATTTACAGGGCGTCTCCAGGAGTGTGTTAATATTTACAGGGGGTCTCCGGGAGTGTGTTAATATTTATAGGGTGTCACTGGGAGTGTGTTAATATTTACAGGCTATCCCCGGGAGTGTGTTAATATTTACAGGGTGTCTCTGGGAGTGTTTTAATATTTACACGGTGTTTCCGGGAGTGTGTTAATATTTACAGGGTCTCCCCGGGAGTGTGTTAATATTTATAGGGTGTTCCAGGGAGTGTGTTAATATTTCCAGGAGTCTCTGGGTGTGTTGTTAATATTTAGCGGCCCTTCAAAGGAGTGTATTAATATTTTCAGTTGGTCCCCGGGAGTGTGTTAATATTTACAGGGGATTCCCGGGAGTGTGTTAATATTTACAGCGTGTCCCCGGGAGTGTGTTAATATTTATAGGTGGTTCCCGGGAGTGTGTTAATATTTGCAGGGGGTCCCCGGGAGTGTGTGAATATTTACAGGGTATCCCAGGGAGTGTGTTAATATTTACGGGGGTTCTCCGGGAGTGTGTTAATATTTACAGGGTGTCCCCGGGAGTGTGTTAATATTTACAGGGTGTCCCCGGGAGTGTGTTAATATTTACAGGGTGTCCCCGGGAGTGTGTTAATAATTACAGGTGGTACCCGGGAGTGTGTTAATATTTACTGGGACACCCCGGAAGTCTGTTAATATTTACAGGGCGTCTCCTGGAGTGTGTTAATATTTACACAGTGTGCCCGGGAGTGTGTTAATATTTACAGTGGGTCCAAGAAGTGTTTTAATATTTATAGGGTGTCACCGGGAGAGTGTTAATATTTACTGGGACACCCCGGAAGTCTGTTAATATTTACAGGGCGTCTCCTGGAGTGTGTTAATATTTACACAGTGTGCCCGGGAGTGTGTTAATATTTACAGTGGGTCCAAGAAGTGTTTTAATATTTATAGGGTGTCACTGGGAGTGTGTTAATATTTACAGGGTATCCCCGGGAGTGTGTTAATATTTACAGGGTGTCTCCGGGAGTGTGTTAATATTTACAGAGTGTCCCCAGGAGTGTTTTAATATTTACAGGGGGTCTCCGTGATGTGTTAATATTTACAGGGTGTCACCGGGAGTGTGTTAATATTTACAGGGCCTCTCCAGGAGTGTGTTAATATTTACAGGGTATCCCCGGGAGTGTGTTAATATTTACAGGGTGTCTCTGGGAGTGTTTTAATATTTACACGGTGTTTCCGGGCGTGTGTTAATATTTACAGGGTCTCCCCGGGAGTGTGTTAATATTTATAGGGTGTTCCAGGGAGTGTGTTAATATTTCCAGGAGTCTCTGGGTGTGTGTTAATATTTAGCGGCCCTTCAAAGGAGTGTATTAATATTTTCAGTGGGTCCCCGGGAGTGTGTTAATATTTACAGGGGATTCCCGGGAGTGTGTTAATATTTACAGCGTGTCTCCAGGAGTGTGTTAATATTTACAGCGTGTCCCCGGCAGTGTGTTAATATTTATAGGGGGTTCCCGGGAGTGTGTTAATATTTGCAGGGGGTCCCCGGGAGTGTGTGAATATTTACAGGGTATCCCAGGGAGTGTGTTAATATTTACGGGGGGTCTCCGGGAGTGTGTTAATATTTACAGGGTGTCCCCGGGAGTGTGTTAATATTTACAGGGTGTCCCCGGGAGTGTGTTAATAATTACAGGTGGTACCCGGGAGTGTGTTAATATTTGCAGGGTGTCACCGGGAGTGTGTTAATATTTACTGGGACACCCCGGAAGTCTGTTAATATTTACAGGGCGTCTCCTGGAGTGTGTTAATATTTACACAGTGTGCCCGGGAGTGTGTTAATATTTACAGTGGGTCCAAGAAGTGTTTTAATATTTATAGGGTGTCACTGGGAGTGTGTTAATATTTACAGGGTGTTCCCGGGAGTGTGTTAATATTTACAGGGGGTCTCCGGGAACATGTTAATATCTCCAGGGTGTCTCCAGGATTGTGTTAATATTTACACAGTGTGCCCGGGAGTGTGTTAATATTTACAGTGGGTCCAAGAAGTGTTTTAATATTTATAGGGTGTCACTGGGAGTGTGTTAATATTTACAGGGTGTTCCCGGGAGTGTGTTAATATTTACAGGGTGTCCCCGGGAGTGTGTTAATATTTACAGGGTGTCTCAGGAAGTGTGTTAATATTTACAGGGTGTCCCGGGAGTGTGTTAATATTTACAGGGTGTCCCCAGGAGTGTGTTAATATTTACAGGGGGTCTCCGTGTTGTGTTAATATTTACAGGAGGTCTCCGGGAGTGTGTTAATATTTACAGAGTGTCCCCAGGAGTGTTTTAATATTTACAGGGGGTCTCCGGGAGTGTGTTAATATTTACAGTGCGTCACCGGGAGTGTGTTAATATTTACAGGGTGTCACCGGGAGTGTGTTAATATTTACAGGGCGTTCCAGGAGTGTGTTAATATTTACAGGGTGTCCCCGGGAGTGTGTTAATAATTACAGGTGGTACCCGGGAGTGTGTTAATATTTACTGGGACACCCCGGAAGTCTGTTAATATTTACAGGGCGTCTCCTGGAGTGTGTTAATATTTACACAGTGTGCCCGGGAGTGTGTTAATATTTACAGTGGGTCCAAGAAGTGTTTTAATATTTATAGGGTGTCACTGGGAGTGTGTTAATATTTACAGGGTGTTCCCGGGAGTGTGTTAATATTTACAGGGGGTCTCCGGGAACATGTTAATATTTACAGGGTGTCTCCAGGATTGTGTTAATATTTACACAGTGTGCCCGGGAGTGTGTTAATATTTACAGTGGGTCCAAGAAGTGTTTTAATATTTATAGGGTGTCACTGGGAGTGTGTTAATATTTACAGGGTGTTCCCGGGAGTGTGTTAATATTTACAGGGTGTCCCCGGGAGTGTGTTAATATTTACAGGGTGTCTCAGGAAGTGTGTTAATATTTACAGGGTGTCCCGGGAGTGTGTTAATATTTACAGGGTGTCCCCAGGAGTGTGTTAATATTTACAGGGGGTCTCCGTGTTGTGTTAATATTTACAGGAGGTCTCCGGGAGTGTGTTAATATTTACAGAGTGTCCCCAGGAGTGTTTTAATATTTACAGGGGGTCTCCGGGAGTGTGTTAATATTTACAGTGCGTCACCGGGAGTGTGTTAATATTTACAGGGTGTCACCGGGAGTGTGTTAATATTTACAGGGCGTCTCCAGGAGTGTGTTAATATTTACAGGGTATCCCCGGGAGTGTGTTAATATTTACAGGGTGTCTCTGGGAGTGTTTTAATATTTACACGGTGTTTCCGGGAGTGTGTTAATATTTACAGGGTCTCCCCGGGAGTGTGTTAATATTTGCAGGGGGTCCAGGGAGTGTGTGAATATTTACAGGGTATCCCAGGGAGTGTGTTAATATTTACGGGGGGTCTCCGGGAGTGTGTTAATATTTACAGGGTGTCCCCGGGAGTGTGTTAATATTTACAGGGTGTCCCCGGGAGTGTGTTAATATTTACAGGGTGTCCCCGGGAGTGTGTTAATAATTACAGGTGGTACCCGGGAGTGTGTTAATATTTACTGGGACACCCCGGAAGTCTGTTAATATTTACAGGGCGTCTCCTGGAGTGTGTTAATATTTACACAGTGTGCCCGGGAGTGTTTTAATATTTACAGTGGGTCCAAGAAGTGTTTTAATATTTATAGGGTGTCACCGGGAGTGTGTTAATATTTACTGGGACACCCCGGAAGTCTGTTAATATTTACAGGGCGTCTCCTGGAGTGTGTTAATATTTACACAGTGTGCCCGGGAGTGTGTTAATATTTACAGTGGGTCCAAGAAGTGTTTTAATATTTATAGGGTGTCACTGGGAGTGTGTTAATATTTACAGGGTATCCCCGGGAGTGTGTTAATATTTACAGGGTGTCTCCGGGAGTGTGTTAATATTTACAGAGTGTCCCCAGGAGTGTTTTAATATTTACAGGGGGTCTCTGTGATGTGTTAATATTTACAGGGTGTCACCGGGAGTGTGTTAATATTTACAGGGCGTCTCCAGGAGTGTGTTAATATTTACAGGGTATCCCCGGGAGTGTGTTAATATTTACAGGGTGTCTCTGGGAGTGTTTTAATATTTACACGGTGTTTCCGGGAGTGTGTTAATATTTACAGGGTCTCCCCGGGAGTGTGTTAATATTTATAGGGTGTTCCAGGGAGTGTGTTAATATTTCCAGGAGTCTCTGGGTGTGTGTTAATATTTAGCGGCCCTTCAAAGGAGTGTATTAATATTTTCAGTGGGTCCCCAGGAGTGTGTTAATATTTACAGGGGATTCCCGGGAGTGTGTTAATATTTACAGCGTGTCTCCAGGAGTGTGTTAATATTTACAGCGTGTCCCCGGGAGTGTGTTAATATTTATAGGGGGTTCCCGGGAGTGTGTTAATATTTGCAGGGGGTCCCCGGGAGTGTGTGAATATTTACAGGGTATCCCAGGGAGTGTGTTAATATTTACGGGGGGTCTCCGGGAGTGTGTTAATATTTACAGGGTGTCCCCGGGAGTGTGTTAATATTTACAGGGTGTCCCCGGGAGTGTGTTAATATTTACAGGGTATCCCCGGGAGTGTGTTAATAATTACAGGTGGTACCCGGGAGTGTGTTAATATTTATAGGGTGTCACCGGGAGTGTGTTAATATTTACTGGGACACCCCGGAAGTCTGTTAATATTTACAGGGCGTCTCCTGGAGTGTGTTAATATTTACACAGTATGCCCGGGAGTGTGTTAATATTTACAGTGGGTCCAAGAAGTGTTTTAATATTTATAGGGTGTCCCCGGGAGTGTGTTAATATTTACAGGGTGTTCCCGGGAGTGTGTTAATATTTACAGGGGGTCTCCGGGAACATGTTAATATTTACAGGGTGTCTCCAGGATTGTGTTAATATTTACAAAGTGTGCCCGGGAGTGTGTTAATATTTACAGTGGGTCCAAGAAGTGTTTTAATATTTATAGGGTGTCACTGGGAGTGTGTTAATATTTACAGGGTGTTCCCGGGAGTGTGTTAATATTTACAGGGTGTCTCCGGGAGTGTGTTAATATTTACAGGTTGTTCCTGGGAGTCTGTTAATATTTACACGGTGTTCCAGAGAGTGTGTTACTTTTTACAGGGGGTGCCCGGGAGTCTGTTAATATTTACAGGGTGTTCCAGAAGTGTGTTAATAATTACTGCATGTCCCCGGGAGTGTGTTAATATTTGCAGGGTGTCCCCGGTCGTGTGTTAATATTTACAGGGACTCTCCGGGAGTGTGTTAATATTTACAGGGGTGTCCGGGAGTGTGTTAATATTTACAGGATGTCCCCGGGAGTGTGTTAATATTTACAGGGAGTCTCTGGGAGTGTGTTAGTATTTACAGGGTGTCTCCGGGAGTGTGTTAATATTTTCAGGTGGTCCTCGGGAGTGTGTTAATATCTACAGTGGGTCTCCGGGAGTGTGTTAATATTTACATTGGGTCCCCGGGAGTGTGTTAATATTTACAGGGGATCTCCGGGAGTGTGTTAATATTTACAGACTGTCCCCGGGAGTGTGTTAAAATTTATAGAATTGTCCCCGGGAGTATGTTAATATTTACATTGGGTCCCCGGGAATGTGTTAATATTTACAGGGGATCTCCGGGAGTGTGTTAATATTTACAGAGTGTCCCCGGGAGTGTGTTAATATTTACACGCAGTCTCTGGGAGTGTGTTAATATTTACAGGGGCTCCCCGGGAGTGTGTTAATATTTACAGGGTGTCCCCGGGAGTGTGTTAATATTTACAGAGTGTCCCCGGGAGTGTGTTAATATTTACAGGGTGTCTCTGGGAGTGTGTTAATATTTACAGGGTGTCCCCGGGAGTGTGTTAATATTTACAGGGTGTCTCCGGGATGGGGTTAATATTTACAGGGGGTCTCCAGGAGTGTGTTAATATTTACATGGCGTCTCCGGGAGTGTGTTAATATTTACAGGTTGTCCCCCGGAGTGTGTTAATATTTACAGGGTGTCTCCGGGAGTGTGTTAATATTTACAGGGTGTCTCCGGGAATGTGTTAATATTTACATGGTGTCTCCGGGAGTGTGTTAATATTTACAGGGGTTTTCCGGGAGTGTGTTAATATTTACAGGTTGTCCCCGGGAGTGTGTTAATATTTACAGGGGGTCTCCGGGAGTGTGTTAATATTTTCAGGGGGTCCCCGGGTGTGCGTTAATATTTACACAGTGTGCCCGGGGGTGTGTTAAAATTTATAGAATTGTCCCCGGGAGTGTGTTAATATTTACAGGGGATCTCCAGGAGTGTGTTAATATTTACAGAGTGTCCCCGGGAGTGTGTTAATATTTACAGGGGATCTCCGGGAGTGTGTTAATATTTACAGGGTGTCCCCGGGAATCTGTTAATATTTACACGCGGTCTCCGGGAGTGTGTTAGTATTTACAGGGTGTCCCCGGGAGTGTGTTAATATTTACAGGGTGTCTCCGGGATGGGGTTAATATTTACAGGGGGTCTCCAGGAGTGTGTTAATATTTACAGGGGTTTTCCGGGAGTGTGTTAATATTTACAGGTTGTCCCCGGGAGTGTGTTAATATTTACAGTGTGTCCCCAGGAGTGTGTTAATATTTACAGGGTGTCCCCCGGAGTGTGTTGATATTTACAGGGGGTCCCCGGGAGTGTGTTAATATTTACTGTGGGTCCCCGGGAGTGTGTTAATATTTACAGCGTTTCCCTTGGATTGTGTTAATATTTACAGGGGGGCTCCGGGAGTATGTTAATATTTACAGGGGGTCCCCAGTAGTGTGTTAATATTTACACGAGGTCTCCGGGAGTGTGTTAATATTTACAGTTTGTTCCCGGGAGTGTGTTAATATTTTCAGGGTGTCTCCGGGAGTGTGTTAATATTTACAGGGTGTCTCCGGGAGTGTGTTGATATTTACAGGGGGTCCCCGGGAGTGTGTTAATATTTACTGGGCGTCCCCGGGAGTGTGTTAATATTTACAGGGTGTCCCCGGGAGTGTGTTCATATTTACAGTGGGTCTCCGGCACTGTGTTAATATTTACAGGGTGTCTCCAGGAGAGTGTTAATATTTACAACGTGTCCCTGGGAGTGTGTTAATATTTACAGGGTGTCCCCGGGAGTGTGTTAATATTTACAGGGTGTCCCCGGGAGTGTGTTAATATTTGCATGGTGTCTTCAGGAGTGTGTTAATATTTACATGGTGTCATCGGGAGTGTGTTAATATTTACAGGGGGTCTCCGGGAGTGTGTTAATATTTACAGGGGGTCTCCGGGAGTGTGTTAATATTTACAGGGTGTCCCCGGGAGTGTGTTAATATTTACAGGTGGTCTCCGGGAGTGTGTTAATATTTCAGCGGGTTTCCGGGAGTGTGTTAATATTTACAGGGGGTCTCCGGGAGTGTGTTAATAATTACAGGGTGTCTCCGGGAGTGTGTTAATATTTACAGGGTGTCTCCGGGAGTGTGTTAATATTTACAGGGTGTCCCCGGGAATGTGTTAATATTTATAGGGGGTCTCCGTGAGTGTGTTAATATTTACAGTGGGTCCAAGATGTGTTTTAATATTTACAGGGTGTCACCGGGAGTGTGTTAATATTTACAGGGGGTCCCCGGGAGTGTGTTAATATTTACAGGGGGTCCCCGGGAGTGTGTTAATATTTACAGGGGGTCCCCGGGATTGTGTTAATATTTACAGTGGGTCCTTGGGATTGTGTTAATATTTACAGGGTGTCTCCGGGAGTGTGTTAATATTTACAGGGTGTCCCGGGAGTGTGTTAATATTTACAGGGTGTCCCCAGGAGTGTTTTAATATTTACAGGGGGTCTCCGTGTTGTGTTAATATTTACAGTGTGTCACCGGGAGTGTGTTAATATTTACAGGGGGTCTCCGGGAGTGTGTTAATATTTACAGGGTGTCCCGGGAACATGTTAATATTTACAAGGTGTCTCCAGGATTGTGTTAATATTTACACAGTGTGCCCGGGAGTGTGTTAATATTTATAGGGGGTCTCCGTGAGTGTGTTAATATTTACAGTGGGTCGAAGAAGTGTTTTAATATTTATAGGGTGTCACTGGGAGTGTGTTACTTTTTACAGGGGGTGCCCGGGAGTCTGTTAATATTTACAGGGTGTTCCAGGAGTGTGTTAATATTTGCAGGGTGTCCCCAGTCGTGTGTTAATATTTACAGGGACTCTCCGGGAGTGTGTTAATATTTACAGGGGTCTCCGGGAGTGTGTTAAAATTTACAGGATGTCCCCGGGAGTGTGTTAATATTTACAGGGAGTCTCTGGGAGTGTGTTAATATTTACAGGTGGTCCTCGGGAGTGTGTTAATATCTACAGTGGGTCTCCGGGAGTGTGTTAATATTTACACTGTGTGCCCGGGGGTGTGTTAAAATTCATAGAATTGTCTCCGGGAGTGTGTTAATATTTACAGAGTGTCCCCGGGAGTGTGTTAATATTTACAGAGTGTCCCCGGGCGTGTGTTAATATTTACACGCGGTCTCTGGGAGTGTGTTAATATTTACAGGGTGTCCCCGGGAGTGTGTTAATATTTACAGGGTGTCCCCGGGAGTGTGTTAATATTTACAGGGTGTCCCCGGGAGTGTGTTAATATTTACAGTGTGTCTCCGGGATGGGGTTCATATTTACAGGGGGTCTCCAGGAGTGTGTTAATATTTACAGGGTGTCCCCGGGAGTGTGTTAATATTTACAGGTTGTCCCCGGGAGTGTGTTAATATTTACAGGGGGTCTCCGGGAGTGTGTTAATATTTACACAACGTCTCCGGGAGTGTGTTAATATTTAAAGGGGGTCCCCAGGAGTGTGTTAATATTTACAGGTTGTCCCCGGGAGTGTGTTAATATTTACAGCGTGTCTCTGGGAATGTGTTAATATTTACATGGTGTCTCCGGGAGTGTGTTAATATTTACAGGGGTTTTCTGGGAGTGTGTTAATATTTACAGGTTGTCCCCGGGAGTGTGTTAATATTTTCAGGGGGTCCCCGGGTGTGTGTTAATTTTTACACAGTGTGCCCGGGGGTGTGTTAAAATTTATAGAATTGTCCCCGGGAGTGTGTTAATATTTACATTGGGTCCCTGGGAGTGTGTTAATATTTACAGGGTGTCCCCGGGAGTGTGTTAATATTTACAGAGTGTCCCCGGGAGTGTGTTAATATTTACACGCGGTCTCTGGGAGTCTGTTAATATTTACAGAGTGTCCCCGGCAGTGTGTTAATATTTACAGAGTGTCCCTGGGAGTGTGTTAATATTTACAGAGTGTCCCCGGGAGTGTGTTAATATTTACACGCGGTCTCTGGGAGTCTGTTAATATTTACAGAGTGTCCCCGGGAGTGTGTTAATATTTACAGGGTGTCCCCGGGAATCTGTTAATATGTACACGCGGTCTCCGGGAGTGTGTTAATATTTACAGGGGGTCTCCGGGAGTGTGTTAGTATTTACAGGGTGTCCCCG
This sequence comes from Isurus oxyrinchus, assembly GCA_026770705.1. Classification (NCBI taxonomy): domain Eukaryota; kingdom Metazoa; phylum Chordata; class Chondrichthyes; order Lamniformes; family Lamnidae; genus Isurus; species Isurus oxyrinchus. Next base: position 98,979 of record JANJGN010000715.1, on the reverse strand, counting down.
GGAGTGTGTTAATATTTACAGGGTGTCCCCGGGAGTGTGTTAATATTTACAGGGTGTCCCCGGGAGTGTGTTAATAATTACAGGTGGTACCCGGGAGTGTGTTAATATTTACTGGGACACCCCGGAAGTCTGTTAATATTTACAGGGCGTCTCCTGGAGTGTGTTAATATTTACACAGTGTGCCCGGGAGTGTGTTAATATTTACAGTGGGTCCAAGAAGTGTTTTAATATTTATAGGGTGTCACCGGGAGTGTGTTAATATTTACTGGGACACCCCGGAAGTCTGTTAATATTTACAGGGCGTCTCCTGGAGTGTGTTAATATTTACACAGTGTGCCCGGGAGTGTGTTAATATTTACAGTGGGTCCAAGAAGTGTTTTAATATTTATAGGGTGTCACTGGGAGTGTGTTAATATTTACAGGGTATCCCCGGGAGTGTGTTAATATTTACAGGGTGTCTCCGGGAGTGTGTTAATATTTACAGAGTGTCCCCAGGAGTGTTTTAATATTTACAGGGGGTCTCTGTGATGTGTTAATATTTACAGGGTGTCACCGGGAGTGTGTTAATATTTACAGGGCGTCTCCAGGAGTGTGTTAATATTTACAGGGTATCCCCGGGAGTGTGTTAATATTTACAGGGTGTCTCTGGGAGTGTTTTAATATTTACACGGTGTTTCCGGGAGTGTGTTAATATTTACAGGGTCTCCCCGGGAGTGTGTTAATATTTATAGGGTGTTCCAGGGAGTGTGTTAATATTTCCAGGAGTCTCTGGGTGTGTGTTAATATTTAGCGGCCCTTCAAAGGAGTGTATTAATATTTTCAGTGGGTCCCCAGGAGTGTGTTAATATTTACAGGGGATTCCCGGGAGTGTGTTAATATTTACAGCGTGTCTCCAGGAGTGTGTTAATATTTACAGCGTGTCCCCGGGAGTGTGTTAATATTTATAGGGGGTTCCCGGGAGTGTGTTAATATTTGCAGGGGGTCCCCGGGAGTGTGTGAATATTTACAGGGTATCCCAGGGAGTGTGTTAATATTTACGGGGGGTCTCCGGGAGTGTGTTAATATTTACAGGGTGTCCCCGGGAGTGTGTTAATATTTACAGGGTGTCCCCGGGAGTGTGTTAATATTTACAGGGTATCCCCGGGAGTGTGTTAATAATTACAGGTGGTACCCGGGAGTGTGTTAATATTTATAGGGTGTCACCGGGAGTGTGTTAATATTTACTGGGACACCCCGGAAGTCTGTTAATATTTACAGGGCGTCTCCTGGAGTGTGTTAATATTTACACAGTATGCCCGGGAGTGTGTTAATATTTACAGTGGGTCCAAGAAGTGTTTTAATATTTATAGGGTGTCCCCGGGAGTGTGTTAATATTTACAGGGTGTTCCCGGGAGTGTGTTAATATTTACAGGGGGTCTCCGGGAACATGTTAATATTTACAGGGTGTCTCCAGGATTGTGTTAATATTTACAAAGTGTGCCCGGGAGTGTGTTAATATTTACAGTGGGTCCAAGAAGTGTTTTAATATTTATAGGGTGTCACTGGGAGTGTGTTAATATTTACAGGGTGTTCCCGGGAGTGTGTTAATATTTACAGGGTGTCTCCGGGAGTGTGTTAATATTTACAGGTTGTTCCTGGGAGTCTGTTAATATTTACACGGTGTTCCAGAGAGTGTGTTACTTTTTACAGGGGGTGCCCGGGAGTCTGTTAATATTTACAGGGTGTTCCAGAAGTGTGTTAATAATTACTGCATGTCCCCGGGAGTGTGTTAATATTTGCAGGGTGTCCCCGGTCGTGTGTTAATATTTACAGGGACTCTCCGGGAGTGTGTTAATATTTACAGGGGTGTCCGGGAGTGTGTTAATATTTACAGGATGTCCCCGGGAGTGTGTTAATATTTACAGGGAGTCTCTGGGAGTGTGTTAGTATTTACAGGGTGTCTCCGGGAGTGTGTTAATATTTTCAGGTGGTCCTCGGGAGTGTGTTAATATCTACAGTGGGTCTCCGGGAGTGTGTTAATATTTACATTGGGTCCCCGGGAGTGTGTTAATATTTACAGGGGATCTCCGGGAGTGTGTTAATATTTACAGACTGTCCCCGGGAGTGTGTTAAAATTTATAGAATTGTCCCCGGGAGTATGTTAATATTTACATTGGGTCCCCGGGAATGTGTTAATATTTACAGGGGATCTCCGGGAGTGTGTTAATATTTACAGAGTGTCCCCGGGAGTGTGTTAATATTTACACGCAGTCTCTGGGAGTGTGTTAATATTTACAGGGGCTCCCCGGGAGTGTGTTAATATTTACAGGGTGTCCCCGGGAGTGTGTTAATATTTACAGAGTGTCCCCGGGAGTGTGTTAATATTTACAGGGTGTCTCTGGGAGTGTGTTAATATTTACAGGGTGTCCCCGGGAGTGTGTTAATATTTACAGGGTGTCTCCGGGATGGGGTTAATATTTACAGGGGGTCTCCAGGAGTGTGTTAATATTTACATGGCGTCTCCGGGAGTGTGTTAATATTTACAGGTTGTCCCCCGGAGTGTGTTAATATTTACAGGGTGTCTCCGGGAGTGTGTTAATATTTACAGGGTGTCTCCGGGAATGTGTTAATATTTACATGGTGTCTCCGGGAGTGTGTTAATATTTACAGGGGTTTTCCGGGAGTGTGTTAATATTTACAGGTTGTCCCCGGGAGTGTGTTAATATTTACAGGGGGTCTCCGGGAGTGTGTTAATATTTTCAGGGGGTCCCCGGGTGTGCGTTAATATTTACACAGTGTGCCCGGGGGTGTGTTAAAATTTATAGAATTGTCCCCGGGAGTGTGTTAATATTTACAGGGGATCTCCAGGAGTGTGTTAATATTTACAGAGTGTCCCCGGGAGTGTGTTAATATTTACAGGGGATCTCCGGGAGTGTGTTAATATTTACAGGGTGTCCCCGGGAATCTGTTAATATTTACACGCGGTCTCCGGGAGTGTGTTAGTATTTACAGGGTGTCCCCGGGAGTGTGTTAATATTTACAGGGTGTCTCCGGGATGGGGTTAATATTTACAGGGGGTCTCCAGGAGTGTGTTAATATTTACAGGGGTTTTCCGGGAGTGTGTTAATATTTACAGGTTGTCCCCGGGAGTGTGTTAATATTTACAGTGTGTCCCCAGGAGTGTGTTAATATTTACAGGGTGTCCCCCGGAGTGTGTTGATATTTACAGGGGGTCCCCGGGAGTGTGTTAATATTTACTGTGGGTCCCCGGGAGTGTGTTAATATTTACAGCGTTTCCCTTGGATTGTGTTAATATTTACAGGGGGGCTCCGGGAGTATGTTAATATTTACAGGGGGTCCCCAGTAGTGTGTTAATATTTACACGAGGTCTCCGGGAGTGTGTTAATATTTACAGTTTGTTCCCGGGAGTGTGTTAATATTTTCAGGGTGTCTCCGGGAGTGTGTTAATATTTACAGGGTGTCTCCGGGAGTGTGTTGATATTTACAGGGGGTCCCCGGGAGTGTGTTAATATTTACTGGGCGTCCCCGGGAGTGTGTTAATATTTACAGGGTGTCCCCGGGAGTGTGTTCATATTTACAGTGGGTCTCCGGCACTGTGTTAATATTTACAGGGTGTCTCCAGGAGAGTGTTAATATTTACAACGTGTCCCTGGGAGTGTGTTAATATTTACAGGGTGTCCCCGGGAGTGTGTTAATATTTACAGGGTGTCCCCGGGAGTGTGTTAATATTTGCATGGTGTCTTCAGGAGTGTGTTAATATTTACATGGTGTCATCGGGAGTGTGTTAATATTTACAGGGGGTCTCCGGGAGTGTGTTAATATTTACAGGGGGTCTCCGGGAGTGTGTTAATATTTACAGGGTGTCCCCGGGAGTGTGTTAATATTTACAGGTGGTCTCCGGGAGTGTGTTAATATTTCAGCGGGTTTCCGGGAGTGTGTTAATATTTACAGGGGGTCTCCGGGAGTGTGTTAATAATTACAGGGTGTCTCCGGGAGTGTGTTAATATTTACAGGGTGTCTCCGGGAGTGTGTTAATATTTACAGGGTGTCCCCGGGAATGTGTTAATATTTATAGGGGGTCTCCGTGAGTGTGTTAATATTTACAGTGGGTCCAAGATGTGTTTTAATATTTACAGGGTGTCACCGGGAGTGTGTTAATATTTACAGGGGGTCCCCGGGAGTGTGTTAATATTTACAGGGGGTCCCCGGGAGTGTGTTAATATTTACAGGGGGTCCCCGGGATTGTGTTAATATTTACAGTGGGTCCTTGGGATTGTGTTAATATTTACAGGGTGTCTCCGGGAGTGTGTTAATATTTACAGGGTGTCCCGGGAGTGTGTTAATATTTACAGGGTGTCCCCAGGAGTGTTTTAATATTTACAGGGGGTCTCCGTGTTGTGTTAATATTTACAGTGTGTCACCGGGAGTGTGTTAATATTTACAGGGGGTCTCCGGGAGTGTGTTAATATTTACAGGGTGTCCCGGGAACATGTTAATATTTACAAGGTGTCTCCAGGATTGTGTTAATATTTACACAGTGTGCCCGGGAGTGTGTTAATATTTATAGGGGGTCTCCGTGAGTGTGTTAATATTTACAGTGGGTCGAAGAAGTGTTTTAATATTTATAGGGTGTCACTGGGAGTGTGTTACTTTTTACAGGGGGTGCCCGGGAGTCTGTTAATATTTACAGGGTGTTCCAGGAGTGTGTTAATATTTGCAGGGTGTCCCCAGTCGTGTGTTAATATTTACAGGGACTCTCCGGGAGTGTGTTAATATTTACAGGGGTCTCCGGGAGTGTGTTAATATTTACAGGATGTCCCCGGGAGTGTGTTAATATTTACAGGGAGTCTCTGGGAGTGTGTTAATATTTACAGGTGGTCCTCGGGAGTGTGTTAATATCTACAGTGGGTCTCCGGGAGTGTGTTAATATTTACAGGGTGTCTCCGCGAGTGTGTTAATATTTTCAGGGGGTCCCCGGGTGTGTGTTAATATTTACACTGTGTGCCCGGGGGTGTGTTAAAATTTATAGAATTGTCTCCGGGAGTGTGTTAATATTTACAGAGTGTCCCCGGGAGTGTGTTAATATTTACAGAGTGTCCCCGGGCGTGTGTTAATATTTACACGCGGTCTCTGGGAGTGTGTTAATATTTACAGGGTGTCCCCGGGAGTGTGTTAATATTTACAGGGTGTCCCCGGGAGTGTGTTAATATTTACAGGGTGTCCCCGGGAGTGTGTTAATATTTACAGTGTGTCTCCGGGATGGGGTTCATATTTACAGGGGGTCTCCAGGAGTGTGTTAATATTTACAGGGTGTCCCCGGGAGTGTGTTAATATTTACAGGTTGTCCCCGGGAGTGTGTTAATATTTACAGGGGGTCTCCGGGAGTGTGTTAATATTTACACAACGTCTCCGGGAGTGTGTTAATATTTAAAGGGGGTCCCCAGGAGTGTGTTAATATTTACAGGTTGTCCCCGGGAGTGTGTTAATATTTACAGCGTGTCTCTGGGAATGTGTTAATATTTACATGGTGTCTCCGGGAGTGTGTTAATATTTACAGGGGTTTTCTGGGAGTGTGTTAATATTTACAGGTTGTCCCCGGGAGTGTGTTAATATTTTCAGGGGGTCCCCGGGTGTGTGTTAATTTTTACACAGTGTGCCCGGGGGTGTGTTAAAATTTATAGAATTGTCCCCGGGAGTGTGTTAATATTTACATTGGGTCCCTGGGAGTGTGTTAATATTTACAGGGTGTCCCCGGGAGTGTGTTAATATTTACAGAGTGTCCCCGGGAGTGTGTTAATATTTACACGCGGTCTCTGGGAGTCTGTTAATATTTACAGAGTGTCCCCGGCAGTGTGTTAATATTTACAGAGTGTCCCTGGGAGTGTGTTAATATTTACAGAGTGTCCCCGGGAGTGTGTTAATATTTACACGCGGTCTCTGGGAGTCTGTTAATATTTACAGAGTGTCCCCGGGAGTGTGTTAATATTTACAGGGTGTCCCCGGGAATCTGTTAATATGTACACGCGGTCTCCGGGAGTGTGTTAATATTTACAGGGGGTCTCCGGGAGTGTGTTAGTATTTACAGGGTGTCCCCGGGAGTGTGTTAATATTTACAGGGTGTCCCCGGGAGTGTGTTAATATTTACAGGGTGTCCCCGGGAGTGTGTTAATAATTACAGGTGGTACCCGGGAGTGTGTTAATATTTACTGGGACACCCCGGAAGTCTGTTAATATTTACAGGGCGTCTCCTGGAGTGTGTTAATATTTACACAGTGTGCCCGGGAGTGTGTTAATATTTACAGTGGGTCCAAGAAGTGTTTTAATATTTATAGGGTGTCACCGGGAGTGTGTTAATATTTACTGGGACACCCCGGAAGTCTGTTAATATTTACAGGGCGTCTCCTGGAGTGTGTTAATATTTACACAGTGTGCCCGGGAGTGTGTTAATATTTACAGTGGGTCCAAGAAGTGTTTTAATATTTATAGGGTGTCACTGGGAGTGTGTTAATATTTACAGGGTATCCCCGGGAGTGTGTTAATATTTACAGGGTGTCTCCGGGAGTGTGTTAATATTTACAGAGTGTCCCCAGGAGTGTTTTAATATTTACAGGGGGTCTCTGTGATGTGTTAATATTTACAGGGTGTCACCGGGAGTGTGTTAATATTTACAGGGCGTCTCCAGGAGTGTGTTAATATTTACAGGGTATCCCCGGGAGTGTGTTAATATTTACAGGGTGTCTCTGGGAGTGTTTTAATATTTACACGGTGTTTCCGGGAGTGTGTTAATATTTACAGGGTCTCCCCGGGAGTGTGTTAATATTTATAGGGTGTTCCAGGGAGTGTGTTAATATTTCCAGGAGTCTCTGGGTGTGTGTTAATATTTAGCGGCCCTTCAAAGGAGTGTATTAATATTTTCAGTGGGTCCCCAGGAGTGTGTTAATATTTACAGGGGATTCCCGGGAGTGTGTTAATATTTACAGCGTGTCTCCAGGAGTGTGTTAATATTTACAGCGTGTCCCCGGGAGTGTGTTAATATTTACAGGGGGTCTCCGGGAACATGTTAATATTTACAGGGTGTCTCCAGGATTGTGTTAATATTTACAAAGTGTGCCCGGGAGTGTGTTAATATTTACAGTGGGTCCAAGAAGTGTTTTAATATTTATAGGGTGTCACTGGGAGTGTGTTAATATTTACAGGGTGTTCCCGGGAGTGTGTTAATATTTACAGGGTGTCTCCGGGAGTGTGTTAATATTTACAGGTTGTTCCTGGGAGTCTGTTAATATTTACACGGTGTTCCAGAGAGTGTGTTACTTTTTACAGGGGGTGCCCGGGAGTCTGTTAATATTTACAGGGTGTTCCAGAAGTGTGTTAATAATTACTGCATGTCCCCGGGAGTGTGTTAATATTTGCAGGGTGTCCCCGGTCGTGTGTTAATATTTACAGGGACTCTCCGGGAGTGTGTTAATATTTACAGGGGTGTCCGGGAGTGTGTTAATATTTACAGGATGTCCCCGGGAGTGTGTTAATATTTACAGGGAGTCTCTGGGAGTGTGTTAGTATTTACAGGGTGTCTCCGGGAGTGTGTTAATATTTTCAGGTGGTCCTCGGGAGTGTGTTAATATCTACAGTGGGTCTCCGGGAGTGTGTTAATATTTACATTGGGTCCCCGGGAGTGTGTTAATATTTACAGGGGATCTCCGGGAGTGTGTTAATATTTACAGACTGTCCCCGGGAGTGTGTTAAAATTTATAGAATTGTCCCCGGGAGTATGTTAATATTTACATTGGGTCCCCGGGAATGTGTTAATATTTACAGGGGATCTCCGGGAGTGTGTTAATATTTACAGAGTGTCCCCGGGAGTGTGTTAATATTTACACGCAGTCTCTGGGAGTGTGTTAATATTTACAGGGGCTCCCCGGGAGTGTGTTAATATTTACAGGGTGTCCCCGGGAGTGTGTTAATATTTACAGAGTGTCCCCGGGAGTGTGTTAATATTTACAGGGTGTCTCTGGGAGTGTGTTAATATTTACAGGGTGTCCCCGGGAGTGTGTTAATATTTACAGGGTGTCTCCGGGATGGGGTTAATATTTACAGGGGGTCTCCAGGAGTGTGTTAATATTTACATGGCGTCTCCGGGAGTGTGTTAATATTTACAGGTTGTCCCCCGGAGTGTGTTAATATTTACAGGGTGTCTCCGGGAGTGTGTTAATATTTACAGGGTGTCTCCGGGAATGTGTTAATATTTACATGGTGTCTCCGGGAGTGTGTTAATATTTACAGGGGTTTTCCGGGAGTGTGTTAATATTTACAGGTTGTCCCCGGGAGTGTGTTAATATTTACAGGGGGTCTCCGGGAGTGTGTTAATATTTTCAGGGGGTCCCCGGGTGTGCGTTAATATTTACACAGTGTGCCCGGGGGTGTGTTAAAATTTATAGAATTGTCCCCGGGAGTGTGTTAATATTTACAGGGGATCTCCAGGAGTGTGTTAATATTTACAGAGTGTCCCCGGGAGTGTGTTAATATTTACAGGGGATCTCCGGGAGTGTGTTAATATTTACAGGGTGTCCCCGGGAATCTGTTAATATTTACACGCGGTCTCCGGGAGTGTGTTAGTATTTACAGGGTGTCCCCGGGAGTGTGTTAATATTTACAGGGTGTCTCCGGGATGGGGTTAATATTTACAGGGGGTCTCCAGGAGTGTGTTAATATTTACAGGGGTTTTCCGGGAGTGTGTTAATATTTACAGGTTGTCCCCGGGAGTGTGTTAATATTTACAGTGTGTCCCCAGGAGTGTGTTAATATTTACAGGGTGTCCCCCGGAGTGTGTTGATATTTACAGGGGGTCCCCGGGAGTGTGTTAATATTTACTGTGGGTCCCCGGGAGTGTGTTAATATTTACAGCGTTTCCCTTGGATTGTGTTAATATTTACAGGGGGGCTCCGGGAGTATGTTAATATTTACAGGGGGTCCCCAGTAGTGTGTTAATATTTACACGAGGTCTCCGGGAGTGTGTTAATATTTACAGTTTGTTCCCGGGAGTGTGTTAATATTTTCAGGGTGTCTCCGGGAGTGTGTTAATATTTACAGGGTGTCTCCGGGAGTGTGTTGATATTTACAGGGGGTCCCCGGGAGTGTGTTAATATTTACTGGGCGTCCCCGGGAGTGTGTTAATATTTACAGGGTGTCCCCGGGAGTGTGTTCATATTTACAGTGGGTCTCCGGCACTGTGTTAATATTTACAGGGTGTCTCCAGGAGAGTGTTAATATTTACAACGTGTCCCTGGGAGTGTGTTAATATTTACAGGGTGTCCCCGGGAGTGTGTTAATATTTACAGGGTGTCCCCGGGAGTGTGTTAATATTTGCATGGTGTCTTCAGGAGTGTGTTAATATTTACATGGTGTCATCGGGAGTGTGTTAATATTTACAGGGGGTCTCCGGGAGTGTGTTAATATTTACAGGGGGTCTCCGGGAGTGTGTTAATATTTACAGGGTGTCCCCGGGAGTGTGTTAATATTTACAGGTGGTCTCCGGGAGTGTGTTAATATTTCAGCGGGTTTCCGGGAGTGTGTTAATATTTACAGGGGGTCTCCGGGAGTGTGTTAATAATTACAGGGTGTCTCCGGGAGTGTGTTAATATTTACAGGGTGTCTCCGGGAGTGTGTTAATATTTACAGGGTGTCCCCGGGAATGTGTTAATATTTATAGGGGGTCTCCGTGAGTGTGTTAATATTTACAGTGGGTCCAAGATGTGTTTTAATATTTACAGGGTGTCACCGGGAGTGTGTTAATATTTACAGGGGGTCCCCGGGAGTGTGTTAATATTTACAGGGGGTCCCCGGGAGTGTGTTAATATTTACAGGGGGTCCCCGGGATTGTGTTAATATTTACAGTGGGTCCTTGGGATTGTGTTAATATTTACAGGGTGTCTCCGGGAGTGTGTTAATATTTACAGGGTGTCCCGGGAGTGTGTTAATATTTACAGGGTGTCCCCAGGAGTGTTTTAATATTTACAGGGGGTCTCCGTGTTGTGTTAATATTTACAGTGTGTCACCGGGAGTGTGTTAATATTTACAGGGGGTCTCCGGGAGTGTGTTAATATTTACAGGGTGTCCCGGGAACATGTTAATATTTACAAGGTGTCTCCAGGATTGTGTTAATATTTACACAGTGTGCCCGGGAGTGTGTTAATATTTATAGGGGGTCTCCGTGAGTGTGTTAATATTTACAGTGGGTCGAAGAAGTGTTTTAATATTTATAGGGTGTCACTGGGAGTGTGTTACTTTTTACAGGGGGTGCCCGGGAGTCTGTTAATATTTACAGGGTGTTCCAGGAGTGTGTTAATATTTGCAGGGTGTCCCCAGTCGTGTGTTAATATTTACAGGGACTCTCCGGGAGTGTGTTAATATTTACAGGGGTCTCCGGGAGTGTGTTAATATTTACAGGATGTCCCCGGGAGTGTGTTAATATTTACAGGGAGTCTCTGGGAGTGTGTTAATATTTACAGGTGGTCCTCGGGAGTGTGTTAATATCTACAGTGGGTCTCCGGGAGTGTGTTAATATTTACAGGGTGTCTCCGCGAGTGTGTTAATATTTTCAGGGGGTCCCCGGGTGTGTGTTAATATTTACACTGTGTGCCCGGGGGTGTGTTAAAATTTATAGAATTGTCTCCGGGAGTGTGTTAATATTTACAGAGTGTCCCCGGGAGTGTGTTAATATTTACAGAGTGTCCCCGGGCGTGTGTTAATATTTACACGCGGTCTCTGGGAGTGTGTTAATATTTACAGGGTGTCCCCGGGAGTGTGTTAATATTTACAGGGTGTCCCCGGGAGTGTGTTAATATTTACAGGGTGTCCCCGGGAGTGTGTTAATATTTACAGTGTGTCTCCGGGATGGGGTTCATATTTACAGGGGGTCTCCAGGAGTGTGTTAATATTTACAGGGTGTCCCCGGGAGTGTGTTAATATTTACAGGTTGTCCCCGGGAGTGTGTTAATATTTACAGGGGGTCTCCGGGAGTGTGTTAATATTTACACAACGTCTCCGGGAGTGTGTTAATATTTAAAGGGGGTCCCCAGGAGTGTGTTAATATTTACAGGTTGTCCCCGGGAGTGTGTTAATATTTACAGCGTGTCTCTGGGAATGTGTTAATATTTACATGGTGTCTCCGGGAGTGTGTTAATATTTACAGGGGTTTTCTGGGAGTGTGTTAATATTTACAGGTTGTCCCCGGGAGTGTGTTAATATTTTCAGGGGGTCCCCGGGTGTGTGTTAATTTTTACACAGTGTGCCCGGGGGTGTGTTAAAATTTATAGAATTGTCCCCGGGAGTGTGTTAATATTTACATTGGGTCCCTGGGAGTGTGTTAATATTTACAGGGTGTCCCCGGGAGTGTGTTAATATTTACAGAGTGTCCCCGGGAGTGTGTTAATATTTACACGCGGTCTCTGGGAGTCTGTTAATATTTACAGAGTGTCCCCGGCAGTGTGTTAATATTTACAGAGTGTCCCTGGGAGTGTGTTAATATTTACAGAGTGTCCCCGGGAGTGTGTTAATATTTACACGCGGTCTCTGGGAGTCTGTTAATATTTACAGAGTGTCCCCGGGAGTGTGTTAATATTTACAGGGTGTCCCCGGGAATCTGTTAATATGTACACGCGGTCTCCGGGAGTGTGTTAATATTTACAGGGGGTCTCCGGGAGTGTGTTAGTATTTACAGGGTGTCCCCGGGAGTGTGTTAATATTTACAGGGTGTCCCCGGGAGTGTGTTAATATTTACAGGGTGTCCCCGGGAGTGTGTTAATAATTACAGGTGGTACCCGGGAGTGTGTTAATATTTACTGGGACACCCCGGAAGTCTGTTAATATTTACAGGGCGTCTCCTGGAGTGTGTTAATATTTACACAGTGTGCCCGGGAGTGTGTTAATATTTACAGTGGGTCCAAGAAGTGTTTTAATATTTATAGGGTGTCACCGGGAGTGTGTTAATATTTACTGGGACACCCCGGAAGTCTGTTAATATTTACAGGGCGTCTCCTGGAGTGTGTTAATATTTACACAGTGTGCCCGGGAGTGTGTTAATATTTACAGTGGGTCCAAGAAGTGTTTTAATATTTATAGGGTGTCACTGGGAGTGTGTTAATATTTACAGGGTATCCCCGGGAGTGTGTTAATATTTACAGGGTGTCTCCGGGAGTGTGTTAATATTTACAGAGTGTCCCCAGGAGTGTTTTAATATTTACAGGGGGTCTCTGTGATGTGTTAATATTTACAGGGTGTCACCGGGAGTGTGTTAATATTTACAGGGCGTCTCCAGGAGTGTGTTAATATTTACAGGGTATCCCCGGGAGTGTGTTAATATTTACAGGGTGTCTCTGGGAGTGTTTTAATATTTACACGGTGTTTCCGGGAGTGTGTTAATATTTACAGGGTCTCCCCGGGAGTGTGTTAATATTTATAGGGTGTTCCAGGGAGTGTGTTAATATTTCCAGGAGTCTCTGGGTGTGTGTTAATATTTAGCGGCCCTTCAAAGGAGTGTATTAATATTTTCAGTGGGTCCCCAGGAGTGTGTTAATATTTACAGGGGATTCCCGGGAGTGTGTTAATATTTACAGCGTGTCTCCAGGAGTGTGTTAATATTTACAGCGTGTCCCCGGGAGTGTGTTAATATTTATAGGGGGTTCCCGGGAGTGTGTTAATATTTGCAGGGGGTCCCCGGGAGTGTGTGAATATTTACAGGGTATCCCAGGGAGTGTGTTAATATTTACGGGGGGTCTCCGGGAGTGTGTTAATATTTACAGGGTGTCCCCGGGAGTGTGTTAATATTTACAGGGTGTCCCCGGGAGTGTGTTAATATTTACAGGGTATCCCCGGGAGTGTGTTAATAATTACAGGTGGTACCCGGGAGTGTGTTAATATTTATAGGGTGTCACCGGGAGTGTGTTAATATTTACTGGGACACCCCGGAAGTCTGTTAATATTTACAGGGCGTCTCCTGGAGTGTGTTAATATTTACACAGTATGCCCGGGAGTGTGTTAATATTTACAGTGGGTCCAAGAAGTGTTTTAATATTTATAGGGTGTCCCCGGGAGTGTGTTAATATTTACAGGGTGTTCCCGGGAGTGTGTTAATATTTACAGGGGGTCTCCGGGAACATGTTAATATTTACAGGGTGTCTCCAGGATTGTGTTAATATTTACAAAGTGTGCCCGGGAGTGTGTTAATATTTACAGTGGGTCCAAGAAGTGTTTTAATATTTATAGGGTGTCACTGGGAGTGTGTTAATATTTACAGGGTGTTCCCGGGAGTGTGTTAATATTTACAGGGTGTCTCCGGGAGTGTGTTAATATTTACAGGTTGTTCCTGGGAGTCTGTTAATATTTACACGGTGTTCCAGAGAGTGTGTTACTTTTTACAGGGGGTGCCCGGGAGTCTGTTAATATTTACAGGGTGTTCCAGAAGTGTGTTAATAATTACTGCATGTCCCCGGGAGTGTGTTAATATTTGCAGGGTGTCCCCGGTCGTGTGTTAATATTTACAGGGACTCTCCGGGAGTGTGTTAATATTTACAGGGGTGTCCGGGAGTGTGTTAATATTTACAGGATGTCCCCGGGAGTGTGTTAATATTTACAGGGAGTCTCTGGGAGTGTGTTAGTATTTACAGGGTGTCTCCGGGAGTGTGTTAATATTTTCAGGTGGTCCTCGGGAGTGTGTTAATATCTACAGTGGGTCTCCGGGAGTGTGTTAATATTTACATTGGGTCCCCGGGAGTGTGTTAATATTTACAGGGGATCTCCGGGAGTGTGTTAATATTTACAGACTGTCCCCGGGAGTGTGTTAAAATTTATAGAATTGTCCCCGGGAGTATGTTAATATTTACATTGGGTCCCCGGGAATGTGTTAATATTTACAGGGGATCTCCGGGAGTGTGTTAATATTTACAGAGTGTCCCCGGGAGTGTGTTAATATTTACACGCAGTCTCTGGGAGTGTGTTAATATTTACAGGGGCTCCCCGGGAGTGTGTTAATATTTACAGGGTGTCCCCGGGAGTGTGTTAATATTTACAGAGTGTCCCCGGGAGTGTGTTAATATTTACAGGGTGTCTCTGGGAGTGTGTTAATATTTACAGGGTGTCCCCGGGAGTGTGTTAATATTTACAGGGTGTCTCCGGGATGGGGTTAATATTTACAGGGGGTCTCCAGGAGTGTGTTAATATTTACATGGCGTCTCCGGGAGTGTGTTAATATTTACAGGTTGTCCCCCGGAGTGTGTTAATATTTACAGGGTGTCTCCGGGAGTGTGTTAATATTTACAGGGTGTCTCCGGGAATGTGTTAATATTTACATGGTGTCTCCGGGAGTGTGTTAATATTTACAGGGGTTTTCCGGGAGTGTGTTAATATTTACAGGTTGTCCCCGGGAGTGTGTTAATATTTACAGGGGGTCTCCGGGAGTGTGTTAATATTTTCAGGGGGTCCCCGGGTGTGCGTTAATATTTACACAGTGTGCCCGGGGGTGTGTTAAAATTTATAGAATTGTCCCCGGGAGTGTGTTAATATTTACAGGGGATCTCCAGGAGTGTGTTAATATTTACAGAGTGTCCCCGGGAGTGTGTTAATATTTACAGGGGATCTCCGGGAGTGTGTTAATATTTACAGGGTGTCCCCGGGAATCTGTTAATATTTACACGCGGTCTCCGGGAGTGTGTTAGTATTTACAGGGTGTCCCCGGGAGTGTGTTAATATTTACAGGGTGTCTCCGGGATGGGGTTAATATTTACAGGGGGTCTCCAGGAGTGTGTTAATATTTACAGGGGTTTTCCGGGAGTGTGTTAATATTTACAGGTTGTCCCCGGGAGTGTGTTAATATTTACAGTGTGTCCCCAGGAGTGTGTTAATATTTACAGGGTGTCCCCCGGAGTGTGTTGATATTTACAGGGGGTCCCCGGGAGTGTGTTAATATTTACTGTGGGTCCCCGGGAGTGTGTTAATATTTACAGCGTTTCCCTTGGATTGTGTTAATATTTACAGGGGGGCTCCGGGAGTATGTTAATATTTACAGGGGGTCCCCAGTAGTGTGTTAATATTTACACGAGGTCTCCGGGAGTGTGTTAATATTTACAGTTTGTTCCCGGGAGTGTGTTAATATTTTCAGGGTGTCTCCGGGAGTGTGTTAATATTTACAGGGTGTCTCCGGGAGTGTGTTGATATTTACAGGGGGTCCCCGGGAGTGTGTTAATATTTACTGGGCGTCCCCGGGAGTGTGTTAATATTTACAGGGTGTCCCCGGGAGTGTGTTCATATTTACAGTGGGTCTCCGGCACTGTGTTAATATTTACAGGGTGTCTCCAGGAGAGTGTTAATATTTACAACGTGTCCCTGGGAGTGTGTTAATATTTACAGGGTGTCCCCGGGAGTGTGTTAATATTTACAGGGTGTCCCCGGGAGTGTGTTAATATTTGCATGGTGTCTTCAGGAGTGTGTTAATATTTACATGGTGTCATCGGGAGTGTGTTAATATTTACAGGGGGTCTCCGGGAGTGTGTTAATATTTACAGGGGGTCTCCGGGAGTGTGTTAATATTTACAGGGTGTCCCCGGGAGTGTGTTAATATTTACAGGTGGTCTCCGGGAGTGTGTTAATATTTCAGCGGGTTTCCGGGAGTGTGTTAATATTTACAGGGGGTCTCCGGGAGTGTGTTAATAATTACAGGGTGTCTCCGGGAGTGTGTTAATATTTACAGGGTGTCTCCGGGAGTGTGTTAATATTTACAGGGTGTCCCCGGGAATGTGTTAATATTTATAGGGGGTCTCCGTGAGTGTGTTAATATTTACAGTGGGTCCAAGATGTGTTTTAATATTTACAGGGTGTCACCGGGAGTGTGTTAATATTTACAGGGGGTCCCCGGGAGTGTGTTAATATTTACAGGGGGTCCCCGGGAGTGTGTTAATATTTACAGGGGGTCCCCGGGATTGTGTTAATATTTACAGTGGGTCCTTGGGATTGTGTTAATATTTACAGGGTGTCTCCGGGAGTGTGTTAATATTTACAGGGTGTCCCGGGAGTGTGTTAATATTTACAGGGTGTCCCCAGGAGTGTTTTAATATTTACAGGGGGTCTCCGTGTTGTGTTAATATTTACAGTGTGTCACCGGGAGTGTGTTAATATTTACAGGGGGTCTCCGGGAGTGTGTTAATATTTACAGGGTGTCCCGGGAACATGTTAATATTTACAAGGTGTCTCCAGGATTGTGTTAATATTTACACAGTGTGCCCGGGAGTGTGTTAATATTTATAGGGGGTCTCCGTGAGTGTGTTAATATTTACAGTGGGTCGAAGAAGTGTTTTAATATTTATAGGGTGTCACTGGGAGTGTGTTACTTTTTACAGGGGGTGCCCGGGAGTCTGTTAATATTTACAGGGTGTTCCAGGAGTGTGTTAATATTTGCAGGGTGTCCCCAGTCGTGTGTTAATATTTACAGGGACTCTCCGGGAGTGTGTTAATATTTACAGGGGTCTCCGGGAGTGTGTTAATATTTACAGGATGTCCCCGGGAGTGTGTTAATATTTACAGGGAGTCTCTGGGAGTGTGTTAATATTTACAGGTGGTCCTCGGGAGTGTGTTAATATCTACAGTGGGTCTCCGGGAGTGTGTTAATATTTACAGGGTGTCTCCGCGAGTGTGTTAATATTTTCAGGGGGTCCCCGGGTGTGTGTTAATATTTACACTGTGTGCCCGGGGGTGTGTTAAAATTTATAGAATTGTCTCCGGGAGTGTGTTAATATTTACAGAGTGTCCCCGGGAGTGTGTTAATATTTACAGAGTGTCCCCGGGCGTGTGTTAATATTTACACGCGGTCTCTGGGAGTGTGTTAATATTTACAGGGTGTCCCCGGGAGTGTGTTAATATTTACAGGGTGTCCCCGGGAGTGTGTTAATATTTACAGGGTGTCCCCGGGAGTGTGTTAATATTTACAGTGTGTCTCCGGGATGGGGTTCATATTTACAGGGGGTCTCCAGGAGTGTGTTAATATTTACAGGGTGTCCCCGGGAGTGTGTTAATATTTACAGGTTGTCCCCGGGAGTGTGTTAATATTTACAGGGGGTCTCCGGGAGTGTGTTAATATTTACACAACGTCTCCGGGAGTGTGTTAATATTTAAAGGGGGTCCCCAGGAGTGTGTTAATATTTACAGGTTGTCCCCGGGAGTGTGTTAATATTTACAGCGTGTCTCTGGGAATGTGTTAATATTTACATGGTGTCTCCGGGAGTGTGTTAATATTTACAGGGGTTTTCTGGGAGTGTGTTAATATTTACAGGTTGTCCCCGGGAGTGTGTTAATATTTTCAGGGGGTCCCCGGGTGTGTGTTAATTTTTACACAGTGTGCCCGGGGGTGTGTTAAAATTTATAGAATTGTCCCCGGGAGTGTGTTAATATTTACATTGGGTCCCTGGGAGTGTGTTAATATTTACAGGGTGTCCCCGGGAGTGTGTTAATATTTACAGAGTGTCCCCGGGAGTGTGTTAATATTTACACGCGGTCTCTGGGAGTCTGTTAATATTTACAGAGTGTCCCCGGCAGTGTGTTAATATTTACAGAGTGTCCCTGGGAGTGTGTTAATATTTACAGAGTGTCCCCGGGAGTGTGTTAATATTTACACGCGGTCTCTGGGAGTCTGTTAATATTTACAGAGTGTCCCCGGGAGTGTGTTAATATTTACAGGGTGTCCCCGGGAATCTGTTAATATTTACACGCGGTCTCCGGGAGTGTGTTAATATTTACAGGGGGTCTCCGGGAGTGTGTTAGTATTTACAGGGTGTCCCCGGGAGTGTGTTAATATTTACAGGGTGTCCCCGGGAGTGTGTTAATATTTACAGGGTGTCTCCGGGATGGGGTTAATATTTACAGGGGGTCTCCAGGAGTGTGTTAATATTTACAGGGGTTTTCCGGGAGTGTGTTAATATTTACAGGTTGTCCCCGGGAGTGTGTTAATATTTACAGGGTGTCTCCGGGAGTGTGTTAATATTTACACAACGTCTCCGGGAGTGTGTTAATATTTACAGGGTGTCTCCGGGAGTGTGTTAATATTTACACAACGTCCCCGGGAGTGTGTTAATATTTACAGGGTGTCTCCGGGAGTGTGTTAATATTTACACAACGTCTCCGGGAGTGTGTTAATATTTAAAGGGGGTCCCCGGGAGTGTGTTAATATTTACAGGTTGTCCCCGGGAGTGTGTTAATATTTGCATGGTGTCTTCAGGAGTGTGTTAATATTTACATGGTGTCATCGGGAGTGTGTTAATATTTACAGGGGGTCTCCGGGAGTGTGTTAATATTTACAGGGGGTCTCCGGGAGTGTGTTAATATTTACAGGGTGTCCCCGGGAGTGTGTTAATATTTACAGGTGGTCTCCGGGAGTGTGTTAATATTTCAGCGGGTTTCCGGGAGTGTGTTAATATTTACAGGGGGTCTCCGGGAGTGTGTTAATAATTACAGGGTGTCTCCGGGAGTGTGTTAATATTTACAGGGTGTCTCCGGGAGTGTGTTAATATTTACAGGGTGTCCCCGGGAATGTGTTAATATTTATAGGGGGTCTCCGTGAGTGTGTTAATATTTACAGTGGGTCCAAGATGTGTTTTAATATTTACAGGGTGTCACCGGGAGTGTGTTAATATTTACAGGAGGTCCCCGGGAGTGTGTTAATATTTACAGGGGGTCCCCGGGAGTGTGTTAATATTTACAGGGGGTCCCCGGGATTGTGTTAATATTTACAGTGGGTCCTCGGGATTGTGTTAATATTTACAGGGTGTCTCCGGGAGTGTGTTAATATTTACAGGGTGTCCCGGGAGTGTGTTAATATTTACAGGGTGTCCCCAGGAGTGTTTTAATATTTACAGGGGGTCTCCGTGTTGTGTTAATATTTACAGTGTGTCACCGGGAGTGTGTTAATATTTACAGGGGGTCTCCGGGAGTGTGTTAATATTTACAGGGTGTCCCGGGAACATGTTAATATTTACAAGGTGTCTCCAGGATTGTGTTAATATTTACACAGTGTGCCCGGGAGTGTGTTAATATTTACAGTGGGTCGAAGAAGTGTTTTAATATTTATAGGGTGTCACTGGGAGTGTGTTACTTTTTACAGGGGGTGCCCGGGAGTCTGTTAATATTTACAGGGTGTTCCAGGAGTGTGTTAATATTTGCAGGGTGTCCCCGGTCGTGTGTTAATATTTACAGGGACTCTCCGGGAGTGTGTTAATATTTACAGGATGTCCCCGGGAGTGTGTTAATATTTACAGGGAGTCTCTGGGAGTGTGTTAATATTTACAGGTGGTCCTCGGGAGTGTGTTAATATCTACAGTGGGTCTCCGGGAGTGTGTTAATATTTACAGGGTGTCTCCGCGAGTGTGTTAATATTTTCAGGGGGTCCCCGGGTGTGTGTTAATATTTACACTGTGTGCCCGGGGGTGTGTTAAAATTTATAGAATTGTCTCCGGGAGTGTGTTAATATTTACAGAGTGTCCCCGGGAGTGTGTTAATATTTACAGAGTGTCCCCGGGCGTGTGTTAATATTTACACGCGGTCTCTGGGAGTGTGTTAATATTTACAGGGTGTCCCCGGGAGTGTGTTAATATTTACAGGGTGTCCCCGGGAGTGTGTTAATATTTACAGAGTGTCCCCGGGAGTGTGTTAATATTTACACGCGGTCTCTGGGAGTCTGTTAATATTTACAGAGTGTCCCCGGGAGTGTGTTAATATTTACAGGGTGTCCCCGGGAATCTGTTAATATTTACACGCGGTCTCCGGGAGTGTGTTAATATTTACAGGGGGTCTCCGGGAGTGTGTTAGTATTTACAGGGTGTCCCCGGGAGTGTGTTAATATTTACAGGGTGTCCCCGGGAGTGTGTTAATATTTACAGGGTGTCTCCGGGATGGGGTTAATATTTACAGGGGGTCTCCAGGAGTGTGTTAATATTTACAGGGGTTTTCCGGGAGTGTGTTAATATTTACAGGTTGTCCCCGGGAGTGTGTTAATATTTACAGGGTGTCTCCGGGAGTGTGTTAATATTTACACAACGTCTCCGGGAGTGTGTTAATATTTACAGGGTGTCTCCGGGAGTGTGTTAATATTTACACAACGTCCCCGGGAGTGTGTTAATATTTACAGTGTGTCTCCGGGAGTGTGTTAATATTTACACAACGTCTCCGGGAGTGTGTTAATATTTAAAGGGGGTCCCCGGGAGTGTGTTAATATTTACAGGTTGTCCCCGGGAGTGTGTTAATATTTGCATGGTGTCTTCAGGAGTGTGTTAATATTTACATGGTGTCATCGGGAGTGTGTTAATATTTACAGGGGGTCTCCGGGAGTGTGTTAATATTTACAGGGGGTCTCCGGGAGTGTGTTAATATTTACAGGGTGTCCCCGGGAGTGTGTTAATATTTACAGGTGGTCTCCGGGAGTGTGTTAATATTTCAGCGGGTTTCCGGGAGTGTGTTAATATTTACAGGGGGTCTCCGGGAGTGTGTTAATAATTACAGGGTGTCTCCGGGAGTGTGTTAATATTTACAGGGTGTCTCCGGGAGTGTGTTAATATTTACAGGGTGTCCCCGGGAATGTGTTAATATTTATAGGGGGTCTCCGTGAGTGTGTTAATATTTACAGTGGGTCCAAGATGTGTTTTAATATTTACAGGGTGTCACCGGGAGTGTGTTAATATTTACAGGGGGTCCCCGGGAGTGTGTTAATATTTACAGGGGGTCCCCGGGAGTGTGTTAATATTTACAGGGGGTCCCCGGGATTGTGTTAATATTTACAGTGGGTCCTCGGGTTTGTGTTAATATTTACAGGGTGTCTCCGGGAGTGTGTTAATATTTACAGGGTGTCCCGGGAGTGTGTTAATATTTACAGGGTGTCCCCAGGAGTGTTTTAATATTTACAGGGGGTCTCCGTGTTGTGTTAATATTTACAGTGTGTCACCGGGAGTGTGTTAATATTTACAGGGGGTCTCCGGGAGTGTGTTAATATTTACAGGGTGTCCCGGGAACATGTTAATATTTACAAGGTGTCTCCAGGATTGTGTTAATATTTACACAGTGTGCCCGGGAGTGTGTTAATATTTACAGTGGGTCGAAGAAGTGTTTTAATATTTATAGGGTGTCACTGGGAGTGTGTTACTTTTTACAGGGGGTGCCCGGGAGTCTGTTAATATTTACAGGGTGTTCCAGGAGTGTGTTAATATTTGCAGGGTGTCCCCGGTCGTGTGTTAATATTTACAGGGACTCTCCGGGAGTGTGTTAATATTTACAGGGGTCTCCGGGAGTGTGTTAATATTTACAGGATGTCCCCGGGAGTGTGTTAATATTTACAGGGAGTCTCTGGGAGTGTGTTAATATTTACAGGTGGTCCTCGGGAGTGTGTTAATATCTACAGTGGGTCTCCGGGAGTGTGTTAATATTTACAGGGTGTCTCCGCGAGTGTGTTAATATTTTCAGGGGGTCCCCGGGTGTGTGTTAATATTTACACTGTGTGCCCGGGGGTGTGTTAAAATTTATAGAATTGTCTCCGGGAGTGTGTTAATATTTACAGAGTGTCCCCGGGAGTGTGTTAATATTTACAGAGTGTCCCCGGGCGTGTGTTAATATTTACACGCGGTCTCTGGGAGTGTGTTAATATTTACAGGGTGTCCCCGGGAGTGTGTTAATATTTACAGGGTGTCCCCGGGAGTGTGTTAATATTTACAGAGTGTCCCCGGGAGTGTGTTAATATTTACACGCGGTCTCTGGGAGTCTGTTAATATTTACAGAGTGTCCCCGGGAGTGTGTTAATATTTACAGGGTGTCCCCGGGAATCTGTTAATATTTACACGCGGTCTCCGGGAGTGTGTTAATATTTACAGGGGGTCTCCGGGAGTGTGTTAGTATTTACAGGGTGTCCCCGGGAGTGTGTTAATATTTACAGGGTGTCCCCGGGAGTGTGTTAATATTTACAGGGTGTCTCCGGGATGGGGTTAATATTTACAGGGGGTCTCCAGGAGTGTGTTAATATTTACAGGGGTTTTCCGGGAGTGTGTTAATATTTACAGGTTGTCCCCGGGAGTGTGTTAATATTTACAGGGTGTCTCCGGGAGTGTGTTAATATTTACACAACGTCTCCGGGAGTGTGTTAATATTTACAGGGTGTCTCCGGGAGTGTGTTAATATTTACACAACGTCCCCGGGAGTGTGTTAATATTTACAGTGTGTCTCCGGGAGTGTGTTAATATTTACACAACGTCTCCGGGAGTGTGTTAATATTTAAAGGGGGTCCCCGGGAGTGTGTTAATATTTACAGGTTGTCCCCGGGAGTGTGTTAATATTTGCATGGTGTCTTCAGGAGTGTGTTAATATTTACATGGTGTCATCGGGAGTGTGTTAATATTTACAGGGGGTCTCCGGGAGTGTGTTAATATTTACAGGGGGTCTCCGGGAGTGTGTTAATATTTACAGGGTGTCCCCGGGAGTGTGTTAATATTTACAGGTGGTCTCCGGGAGTGTGTTAATATTTCAGCGGGTTTCCGGGAGTGTGTTAATATTTACAGGGGGTCTCCGGGAGTGTGTTAATAATTACAGGGTGTCTCCGGGAGTGTGTTAATATTTACAGGGTGTCTCCGGGAGTGTGTTAATATTTACAGGGTGTCCCCGGGAATGTGTTAATATTTATAGGGGGTCTCCGTGAGTGTGTTAATATTTACAGTGGGTCCAAGATGTGTTTTAATATTTACAGGGTGTCACCGGGAGTGTGTTAATATTTACAGGAGGTCCCCGGGAGTGTGTTAATATTTACAGGGGGTCCCCGGGAGTGTGTTAATATTTACAGGGGGTCCCCGGGATTGTGTTAATATTTACAGTGGGTCCTCGGGATTGTGTTAATATTTACAGGGTGTCTCCGGGAGTGTGTTAATATTTACAGGGTGTCCCGGGAGTGTGTTAATATTTACAGGGTGTCCCCAGGAGTGTTTTAATATTTACAGGGGGTCTCCGTGTTGTGTTAATATTTACAGTGTGTCACCGGGAGTGTGTTAATATTTACAGGGGGTCTCCGGGAGTGTGTTAATATTTACAGGGTGTCCCGGGAACATGTTAATATTTACAAGGTGTCTCCAGGATTGTGTTAATATTTACACAGTGTGCCCGGGAGTGTGTTAATATTTACAGTGAGTCGAAGAAGTGTTTTAATATTTATAGGGTGTCACTGGGAGTGTGTTACTTTTTACAGGGGGTGCCCGGGAGTCTGTTAATATTTACAGGGTGTTCCAGGAGTGTGTTAATATTTGCAGGGTGTCCCCGGTCGTGTGTTAATATTTACAGGGACTCTCCGGGAGTGTGTTAATATTTACAGGGGTCTCCGGGAGTGTGTTAATATTTACAGGATGTCCCCGGGAGTGTGTTAATATTTACAGGGAGTCTCTGGGAGTGTGTTAATATTTACAGGTGGTCCTCGGGAGTGTGTTAATATCTACAGTGGGTCTCCGGGAGTGTGTTAATATTTACAGGGTGTCTCCGCGAGTGTGTTAATATTTTCAGGGGGTCCCCGGGTGTGTGTTAATATTTACACTGTGTGCCCGGGGGTGTGTTAAAATTTATAGAATTGTCTCCGGGAGTGTGTTAATATTTACAGAGTGTCCCCGGGAGTGTGTTAATATTTACAGAGTGTCCCCGGGCGTGTGTTAATATTTACACGCGGTCTCTGGGAGTGTGTTAATATTTACAGGGTGTCCCCGGGAGTGTGTTAATATTTACAGGGTGTCCCCGGGAGTGTGTTAATATTTACAGAGTGTCCCCGGGAGTGTGTTAATATTTACACGCGGTCTCTGGGAGTCTGTTAATATTTACAGAGTGTCCCCGGGAGTGTGTTAATATTTACAGGGTGTCCCCGGGAATCTGTTAATATTTACACGCGGTCTCCGGGAGTGTGTTAATATTTACAGGGGGTCTCCGGGAGTGTGTTAGTATTTACAGGGTGTCCCCGGGAGTGTGTTAATATTTACAGGGTGTCCCCGGGAGTGTGTTAATATTTACAGGGTGTCTCCGGGATGGGTTTAATATTTACAGGGGGTCTCCAGGAGTGTGTTAATATTTACAGGGGTTTTCCGGGAGTGTGTTAATATTTACAGGTTGTCCCCGGGAGTGTGTTAATATTTACAGGGTGTCTCCGGGAGTGTGTTAATATTTACACAACGTCTCCGGGAGTGTGTTAATATTTACAGGGTGTCTCCGGGAGTGTGTTAATATTTACACAACGTCCCCGGGAGTGTGTTAATATTTACAGTGTGTCTCCGGGAGTGTGTTAATATTTACACAACGTCTCCGGGAGTGTGTTAATATTTAAAGGGGGTCCCCGGGAGTGTGTTAATATTTACAGGTTGTCCCCGGGAGTGTGTTAATATTTGCATGGTGTCTTCAGGAGTGTGTTAATATTTACATGGTGTCATCGGGAGTGTGTTAATATTTACAGGGGGTCTCCGGGAGTGTGTTAATATTTACAGGGGGTCTCCGGGAGTGTGTTAATATTTACAGGGTGTCCCCGGGAGTGTGTTAATATTTACAGGTGGTCTCCGGGAGTGTGTTAATATTTCAGCGGGTTTCCGGGAGTGTGTTAATATTTACAGGGGGTCTCCGGGAGTGTGTTAATAATTACAGGGTGTCTCCGGGAGTGTGTTAATATTTACAGGGTGTCTCCGGGAGTGTGTTAATATTTACAGGGTGTCCCCGGGAATGTGTTAATATTTATAGGGGGTCTCCGTGAGTGTGTTAATATTTACAGTGGGTCCAAGATGTGTTTTAATATTTACAGGGTGTCACCGGGAGTGTGTTAATATTTACAGGGGGTCCCCGGGAGTGTGTTAATATTTACAGGGGGTCCCCGGGAGTGTGTTAATATTTACAGGGGGTCCCCGGGATTGTGTTAATATTTACAGTGGGTCCTCGGGTTTGTGTTAATATTTACAGGGTGTCTCCGGGAGTGTGTTAATATTTACAGGGTGTCCCGGGAGTGTGTTAATATTTACAGGGTGTCCCCAGGAGTGTTTTAATATTTACAGGGGGTCTCCGTGTTGTGTTAATATTTACAGTGTGTCACCGGGAGTGTGTTAATATTTACAGGGGGTCTCCGGGAGTGTGTTAATATTTACAGGGTGTCCCGGGAACATGTTAATATTTACAAGGTGTCTCCAGGATTGTGTTAATATTTACACAGTGTGCCCGGGAGTGTGTTAATATTTACAGTGGGTCGAAGAAGTGTTTTAATATTTATAGGGTGTCACTGGGAGTGTGTTACTTTTTACAGGGGGTGCCCGGGAGTCTGTTAATATTTACAGGGTGTTCCAGGAGTGTGTTAATATTTGCAGGGTGTCCCCGGTCGTGTGTTAATATTTACAGGGACTCTCCGGGAGTGTGTTAATATTTACAGGGGTCTCCGGGAGTGTGTTAATATTTACAGGATGTCCCCGGGAGTGTGTTAATATTTACAGGGAGTCTCTGGGAGTGTGTTAATATTTACAGGTGGTCCTCGGGAGTGTGTTAATATCTACAGTGGGTCTCCGGGAGTGTGTTAATATTTACAGGGTGTCTCCGCGAGTGTGTTAATATTTTCAGGGGGTCCCCGGGTGTGTGTTAATATTTACACTGTGTGCCCGGGGGTGTGTTAAAATTTATAGAATTGTCTCCGGGAGTGTGTTAATATTTACAGAGTGTCCCCGGGAGTGTGTTAATATTTACAGAGTGTCCCCGGGCGTGTGTTAATATTTACACGCGGTCTCTGGGAGTGTGTTAATATTTACAGGGTGTCCCCGGGAGTGTGTTAATATTTACAGGGTGTCCCCGGGAGTGTGTTAATATTTACAGAGTGTCCCCGGGAGTGTGTTAATATTTACAGGGTGTCTCCGGGATGGGGTTCATATTTACAGGGGGTCTCCAGGAGTGTGTTAATATTTACAGGGTGTCCCCGGGAGTGTGTTAATATTTACAGTGTGTCTCCGGGATGGGGTTCATATTTACAGGGGGTCTCCAGGAGTGTGTTAATATTTACAGGGTGTCCCCGGGAGTGTGTTAATATTTACAGGTTGTCCCCGGGAGTGTGTTAATATTTACAGGGGGTCTCCGGGAGTGTGTTAATATTTACACAACGTCTCCGGGAGTGTGTTAATATTTAAAGGGGGTCCCCAGGAGTGTGTTAATATTTACAGGTTGTCCCCGGGAGTGTGTTAATATTTACAGCGTGTCTCTGGGAATGTGTTAATATTTACATGGTGTCTCCGGGAGTGTGTTAATATTTACAGGGGTTTTCTGGGAGTGTGTTAATATTTACAGGTTGTCCCCGGGAGTGTGTTAATATTTTCAGGGGGTCCCCGGGTGTGTGTTAATTTTTACACAGTGTGCCCGGGGGTGTGTTAAAATTTATAGAATTGTCCCCGGGAGTGTGTTAATATTTACATTGGGTCCCTGGGAGTGTGTTAATATTTACAGGGTGTCCCCGGGAGTGTGTTAATATTTACAGAGTGTCCCCGGGAGTGTGTTAATATTTACACGCGGTCTCTGGGAGTCTGTTAATATTTACAGAGTGTCCCCGGCAGTGTGTTAATATTTACAGAGTGTCCCTGGGAGTGTGTTAATATTTACAGAGTGTCCCCGGGAGTGTGTTAATATTTACAGGGTGTCCCCGGGAATCTGTTAATATTTACACGCGGTCTCCGGGAGTGTGTTAATATTTACAGGGGGTCTCCGGGAGTGTGTTAGTATTTACAGGGTGTCCCCGGGAGTGTGTTAATATTTACAGGGTGTCCCCGGGAGTGTGTTAATATTTACAGGGTGTCTCCGGGATGGGGTTAATATTTACAGGGGGTCTCCAGGAGTGTGTTAATATTTACAGGGGTTTTCCGGGAGTGTGTTAATATTTACAGGTTGTCCCCGGGAGTGTGTTAATATTTACAGGGTGTCTCCGGGAGTGTGTTAATATTTACACAACGTCTCCGGGAGTGTGTTAATATTTACAGGGTGTCTCCGGGAGTGTGTTAATATTTACACAACGTCCCCGGGAGTGTGTTAATATTTACAGGGTGTCTCCGGGAGTGTGTTAATATTTACACAACGTCTCCGGGAGTGTGTTAATATTTAAAGGGGGTCCCCGGGAGTGTGTTAATATTTACAGGTTGTCCCCGGGAGTGTGTTAATATTTACAGGTTGTCCCCGGGAGTGTGTTAATATTTACACAACGTCTCCGGGAGTGTGTTAATATTTACAGGGTGTCCCCGGGAGTGTGTTAATATTTACAGGTTGTCCCCGGGAGTGTGTTAATATTTACAGGGGGTCTCCGGGAGTGTGTTAATATTTACAGGGGTTTTCCGGAAGTGTGTTAATATTTACAGGTTGTCCCCGGGAGTGTGTTAACATTTACAGGGTGTCCCCGGGAGTGTGTTAATATTTACAGGGGCTGTTTTCTTTTTGTAGATATCGATGAAGAGATGCCAAAGATGGAGATCGACGTGTCGGTGACCGAGCGCCTGGAAGCCGTGGACGAGATGCCTCCCGGTGGGACCCCCACCATCGAGTCAGCCGTGCCCTCTGTCCCCGGCCGGCCCCACCGCTGCCTCACCTGCCCCAAGTCCTTCCGCTACCCCTCGCAGCTGCTGCTGCACCAGCGCCGGCACCAGCGCGAGAAGGTGCTGGGCTGTCCCGAGTGCTGCGAGCGCTTTGCCTCGCGGCTGGAGCTCTCCCGTCACCGGCGCCTGCGGCACGAGGAGCAGGGCGGTCCCTGGCGCTGCGCCGAGTGCGGCAAGGAGTTCGCCAAGGCCCGTTCGCTCTCCGACCACCGGCGGCTGCACACGGCCGAGCGGCAGTACCGCTGCCAGCTGTGCGGCAAGTCCTTCCTCTACCCCTCGCAGCTGGCCAAGCACCGGCATGCCCACACCGGCGAGCGGCCCTGCAAGTGCCCCGTCTGCGGCAAGGGCTTCTCCGTCGCCTCGGTGCTCCAGCGGCACCAGCTGATCCACACCGGCGAGCGGCCCTACCCCTGCCCGGACTGCGGCAAGGCCTTCAGCCAGTCCTCGCACCTCAAGACGCACCGGCGGCTGCACACGGGCGAGCGGCCCTACCCCTGCGGCCTGTGCGGCAAGGCCTTCCGGGCGGCCTCCACCCTGGCCAAGCACCTGCTGGCCCACTCGCGGCCCGGCCCCCACCGCTGCGGCCAGTGCGGCAAGGAGTTCGCCCGGCCGGACTCGCTGCGGGCCCACGAGCGGGCCCACGCCCCCCCCGGGCGCCCCCTGCAGTGCCGGCTGTGCGAGCGCAGCTTCCCCTACCCGTCGCTGCTGCGGGTCCACGAGCGGTCCCACGGCGGGGGCCAGCCCCGGGCCTACCAGTGCGGCTTCTGCCCCCGGGCCTTCCCCTACCCCTCCCAGCTGGCCATGCACCAGCGCACCCACACGGGCGAGCGGCCCTTCCGCTGCAGCCTGTGCGGCAAGGGCTTCACCGTCCCCTCCAAGCTGCGCTCGCACCAGCACGTCCACACCGGCGACAAGCCCTTCAAGTGCACGGCCTGCGGCAAGGGCTTCACCCAGTCCTCGGCGCTGCTGCGGCACCAGCACACCCACACCGGCGAGCGGCTCTACCGCTGCGGCCAGTGCGGCCGCTCCTTCGGCCAGTCCTCCCACCTCAAGGCCCACCAGCGCACGCACGGTGGCGGCGAGGAGGAGCAGCAGGCCGGCCGGCACCCGCCGCAGCACCCATCCGAGGGCGGCCCCTTCATCTGCACGGCCTGCGGCCGGGGTTTCAGCCGCTTCCGCTCAGTGGCGGCCCACCGCTGCCGGGAAGGGCCACCCCCGGCCCTGCACCAGTGCGGTTTCTGCCCGCGCTCCTTCCGCTACCCCTCCCAGCTGACCCTGCACCGCCGGGTGCACACGGGCGAGCGGCCCTTCGCCTGCGGCCTGTGCGGCAAGGCCTTCGCCGTCCCCTCCAAGCTGCGGGCCCACCAGCTGACCCACACCGGCGAGCGGCCCTTCCGCTGCGCGGCCTGCGGCAAGGGCTTCACCCAGTCCTCGGCGCTGCTGCGGCACCAGCACACCCACACCGGCGAGGGCCGGGCCTACCGCTGCTCGGCCTGCGGCCGCTCCTTCCGCTGGCCGGCCCACCTGCGGGCGCACCAGCAGCAGGCGCCGGCGGGCGGGCCCTGCTCTCGGGCCCAAGCCCCCGAGGAGCGGCCCTGCCCCTGCCCGCACTGCCCCAAGCGCTTCCGCTACCCCTCCCAGCTGGCCCTGCACCGCTCGGTCCACACCGGCGAGCGGCCCTTCCCCTGCGGCCTGTGCGGCCGGGCCTTCGCCTCGGCCTCCAAGCTGAGGGCCCACCAGCAGCTGCAGCACCGAGGGGGCGAGCAGGCCCCGGGCCTGGGCAGGCCCCGGAAGCCCGGCCGGGCCCAGCCGGAGCAGGCCGGGGCCGCCGCCCCCCCCTCCTGCCCCCCGCTCCCACCAGTGCCCCTTCTGCCCCAAGGCCTTCCTCTACCCCTCGCGCCTGGCCCTCCACCAGCGCATCCACACCGGCGAGCGGCCCTTCCAGTGCGGCCTGTGCCGCAAGGGCTTCGCCGTCTCTTCGGCCCTGCTCCGGCACCGCCTCATCCACGCCGGCGAGAGGCCCTACGAGTGCGCCGAGTGCGGCAAGGCCTTCACCCAGTCCTCCCACCTCAAGACCCACCGGCGCCTGCACTCCGCCCCCCGGCCGCCCCCCCCCCTTCCAGTGCGGCCTGTGCGGCCGGGCCTTCAGGGCCCAGAGCGGCCTGGACAAGCACCGGGCCTGCTGCCGCCGGCAGGGGGATGGGGAGGGGGAGGGGGAGGGCCGGGGGCAAGGCCGCCGGAGGAGGAGGAGGCTGCAGCCCGGCGAGAAGCCCCACCGCTGCCCCGAGTGCCCACGAGCCTTCCGCTACCCGTCGCAGCTGAAGGCCCACGGCCGGGCCCACGCCGGCGGCGCCGGGGAAGCCGCCTCCCGCCGCCGGCAGGCGC
This sequence comes from Isurus oxyrinchus, assembly GCA_026770705.1. Classification (NCBI taxonomy): domain Eukaryota; kingdom Metazoa; phylum Chordata; class Chondrichthyes; order Lamniformes; family Lamnidae; genus Isurus; species Isurus oxyrinchus. The sequence continues at coordinate 68,965 of JANJGN010000715.1, read as the reverse complement.
CCCCCCCCCCCCTCCCCGCCACCAGTGCCCCCTTTGCCATAAGCTCTTCCGCTACCCCTCCCAGGCGGCCAAGCACCGGCTGGCCCACACCGGCGAGCGGCCCTGCGTCTGCGGCCTGTGCGGCAAGGCCTTCGCTGTCTCCTCGGCCCTGCGCCGGCACCGGCTCACCCACACCGGCGAGAGGCCCTACCGCTGCGCCGAGTGCGGCCGGGCCTTCACCCAGTCCTCCCACCTCAAGACCCACCGGCACCGGGTCCACCAGCACCACCACCACCACCAACAGGCCCCGGCCCAGCCCCAGCTCAAGGCGGAGCCCCAGGCCCAGCCCCAGCTCAAGGCCGAGCCCGGGCCCGAGCTGCAGCCCAAGAGCGAGCCGGGACTCCCCGGCGGCGACGGGTACCCGCCGGCCCGGCTCCCCGCCCTCCCCGGCCCGGGGCAGCTCTCCGCCCCCCACCCTCCGCTCACCGCCCTCTGCACCGAGCAGAAACCCCTCCGCCTCCCAGAGGTCCCCTCCCTCTACCCCCGTCACCCACTGACCTGGCCCCGAGCGGGGCCCCTCCATGGGCTTGGGAACAGGGAGGGGAGGTGTCTCTCTCCCCTCTTCAGCCCCTTTACCACCCCCCCCCCCCCCCCGACAGACCCCCCCACCCCGAGTCGCGAGGTGCCAGCCACAACGCTGCCCCCATGTGATATTGCCACATTCCTTCTCTCTCCCCACCACCACCACCCCCCTCACACTCAGGCTTTTGGGGGTGGGGAGAGAGGGGGCTGGATCAACCTGGGCTCCCCCACCCCCGCCCCCGCCCCCACCCCAGCCCGGTGGGCAAGGCCAGGGCTCCAGGCCGGCTTGACGGTCGAGGTGAGACATCGGGAGGATAGGAAGCGAGGCGAGTGAACTCCACGGCGGGCGTCCCCGCTGACCAGGTCTCCCGGTGGGAGGCGGACGACGATGACAACGAGATGGATTTCGCTGGGTGTCACGGGGGGTCTCGCTCGCTCCCAGCAGACTCGAGCGTGCAGAGACCCCTGAACCGGGCGCGCCAGAGGCTGGCGGACTGGACTGCTCCTCCGACCACTTCTCGATGGCTCCGGCCGGCCCCTCACCACTTGGGCCAGCGGCTGAGATGGACAGGGACCTCGCTGCCAGGATGGAGGGCGGTTAGGACTCACCACCCCTTCTCTCAGGGGCTGGAGTTGGCCTGCGTGGTGGCTGGGCATAAGCAGAGAGAGAGGGAAAGGAGAGACAGCGAAGAGAGAGAGAGAGAGAAACTGCAGATGGACAAAGGGAGAGAGGGAGGGAGAGAGAGAGTGCGGTGGGGAGAGAGAGATTGTAGCAGGGAGAGAGAGAGAGAGTGGGTGGGAGAGAGAGAGTGCGGTGGGGGGAGAGAGAGAGATTGTAGCAGGGAGAGAGAGAGATTGTAGGAGGGAGAGAGAGAGATTGTAGGAGGGAGAGAGAGATTGTAGCAGGGAGAGAGAGTGCGGTGGGGGGAGAGAGAGAGATTGTAGGAGGGAGAGAGATTGTAGCAGGGAGAGAGAGTGCGGTGGGGGGAGAGAGAGAGATTGTAGCAGGGAGAGAGAGAGATTGTAGGAGGGAGAGAGAGAGATTGTAGGAGGGAGAGAGAGATTGTAGCAGGGAGAGAGAGTGCGGTGGGGGGAGAGAGAGAGATTGTAGGAGGGAGAGAGATTGTAGCAGGGAGAGAGAGTGCGGTGGGGGGAGAGAGAGAGAGATTGTAGGAGGGAGAGAGAGAGAGTGGGTGGGAGAGAGAGAGTGCGGTGAGAGAGAGAGAGAGATTGTAGCAGGGAGAGAGAGAGTGCGGTGGGGGGAGAGAGAGGGAGATTGTAGGAGGGAGAGAGAGAGTGGGTGGGAGAGAGAGAGAGATTGTAGGAGGGAGAGAGAGAGTGCGGTGAGAGAGAGAGATTGTAGCAGGGAGAGAGAGTGCGGTGGGAGAGAGAGAGAGATTGTAGGAGGGAGAGAGAGAGTGCGGTGAGAGAGAGAGATTGTAGCAGGGAGAGAGAGTGCAGTGAGAGAGAGAGACTGCAGCGGGGAGAGAGCGCGCGGTGGGGAGAGAGAGAGATTGTAGCAGGGAGAGAGTGCGGTGGGAGAGAGAGAGACTGCAGGAAGGAGAGAGAGAGCGCGGTGGGGGGAGAGAGAGAGAGAGATTGTAGCAGGGAGAGAGAGAGTGCGGTGGGAGAGAGAGAGAGAGATTGTAGGAGGGAGAGAGAGTGCAGTGAGAGAGAGAGACTGCAGGAGGGAGAGAGAGAGTGTGGCGGGAGAGAGAGAGATTGTAGCAGGGAGAGAGAGTGCGGTGAGAGAGAGAGACTGCAGGAGGGAGAGAGCGCGCAGTGGGGGGAGAGAGAGAGAGATTGTAGCAGGGAGAGAGATAGTGCGATGGGAGAGAGAGACTGCAGGAGAAGAGAGAGAGAGAGTGCCGGTGGAGAGAGAGAGAGAGAGATTGCAGCGGTGAGAGAGAGTGTGTGGGGGGGAGAGAGAGAGAGAGAGATTGCAGCGGTGAGAGAGAGTGTGTGGGGGGGAGAGAGAGAGAGAGAGATTGCAGCGGTGAGAGAGAGTGTGTGGGGGAGAGAGAGAGAGATTGCAGCGGTGAGAGAGAGTGTGTGGGGGGGAGAGAGAGAGAGAGGTTGCAGCGGTGAGAGAGAGTGTGTGGGGGGGGAGAGAGAGAGAGATTGTAGCAGGGAGAGAGAGTGCAGTGAGAGAGAGATACTGCAGGAGGGAGAGAGAGTGCCGGTGGGGAGAGAGAGAGAGATTGCAGCAGCGAGAGAGAGAGAGTGTGGGGGGGGAGAGAGAGAGAGAGATTGCAGCGGCGAGAGAGAGAGTGTGTGGGGGGGGGAGAGAGAGAGAGAGACTGCAGGAGGGAGAGAGATTATGGGAGGGAGAGAGGGAGATTGCACGGGTGGAGAGAGTGCGGGCGGGAAAGAGAGACTGCAAGGGGGAGAGAGTGCGGGAGGGAGAGAGAGTGCAGAGCACAGTACGACGTAGACACTGGTGAACAGACACTGCGGAGAGAGACACTGCGGACCTCAATACAATATGAACACTGCTGAAGAGACACCAGAGGGAGACACTGCGGAGAGAGAGACACTGCGGAGAGACAGAGAGACTGCGGAGCTCAGTAGGACATGGACACTGTGCTGCAGAGACACTGCGGAGAGACAGAGAGACTGCAGAGCTCAGTAGGACATGGACACTGTGCTGCAGAGACACTGCGGAGAGAGAGAGAGAGACTGCAGAGCTCAGTAGGACATGGACACTGTGCTGCAGAGACACTGCGGAGAGAGAGAGAGACTGCGGAGCTCAGTAGGACATGGACACTGTGCTGCAGAGACACTGCGGAGAGAGAGAGAGAGAGACTGCAGAGCTCAGTAGGACATGGACACTGTGCTGCAGAGACACTGCGGAGAGAGAGAGACTGCGGAGCTCAGTAGGACATGGACACTGTGCTGCAGAGACACTGCGGAGAGAGAGAGAGACTGCGGAGAGAGAGAGAGACTGCAGAGCTCAGTAGGACATGGACACTGCTGCAGAGACACTGCGGAGAGAGAGAGAGACTGCGGAGCTCAGTAGGACATGGACACTGCTGCAGAGACACTGCGGAGAGAGAGAGAGACTGCGGAGCTCAGTAGGACATGGACACTGCTGCAGAAACACTGCGGAGAGAGAGAGAGACTGCAGAGCTCAGTAGGACATGGACACTGTGCTGCAGAGACACTGCGGAGAGAGAGAGAGACTGCGGAGAGAGAGAGAGACTGCAGAGCTCAGTAGGACATGGACACTGTGCTGCAGAGACACTGCGGAGAGAGAGAGACACTGCGGAGAGAGAGAGAGACTGCAGAGCTCAGTAGGACATGGACACTGTGCTGCAGAGACACTGCGGAGAGAGAGAGACACTGCGGAGCTCAGTAGGACATGGACACTGTGCTGCAGAGACACTGCGGAGAGAGAGAGACACTGCGGAGCTCAGTAGGACATGGACACTGTGCTGCAGAGACACTGCGGAGAGAGAGAGAGAGACTGCGGAGCTCAGTAGGACATGGACACTGTGCTGCAGAGACACTGCGGAGAGAGAGAGACTGCGGAGCTCAGTAGGACATGGACACTGTGCTGCAGAGACACTGCGGAGAGAGAGGGAGAGACACCGCGGAGAGAGAGAGAGAGACTGCAGAGCTCAGTAGGACATGGACACTGTGCTGCAGAGACACTGCGGAGAGAGAGGGAGAGACACCGCGGAGAGAGAGAGAGAGACTGCAGAGCTCAGTAGGACATGGACACTGTGCTGCAGAAACACTGCGGAGAGAGAGAGAGACTGCAGAGCTCAGTAGGACATGGACACTGTGCTGCAGAGACACTGCGGAGAGAGAGAGAGACTGCGGAGCTCAGTAGGACATGGACACTGCTGCAGAGACACTGCGGAGAGAGAGAGAGACTGCAGAGCTCAGTAGGACATGGACACTGTGCTGCAGAGACACTGCGGAGAGAGAGAGAGAGACACTGCAGAGAGAGAGAGAGACACTGCGAAGAGAGAGAGAGAGACACTGCAGAGAGACAGAGAGACTGCAGAGCTCAGTAGGACATGGACACTGCTGCAGAAACACTGCGGAGAGAGAGAGAGAGACACTGCGGAGAGAGAGAGAGACACTGCGGAGAGAGAGACTGCGGAGAGAGAGACTGCAGAGCTCAGTAAGACATGGACACTGTGCTGCAGAGACACTGCGGAGAGAGAGGGAGAGACACCGCGGAGAGAGAGAGAGAGAGACTGCGGAGCTCAGTAGGACATGGACACTGTGCTGCAGAGACACTGCGGAGAGAGAGAGAGACTGCGGAGCTCAGTAAGACATGGACACTGTGCTGCAGAGACACTGCGGAGAGAGAGAGAGAGACTGCGGAGAGAGAGAGACTGCGGAGAGAGAGAGACTGCGGAGCTCAGTAAGACATGGACACTGTGCTGCAGAGACACTGCGGAGAGAGAGAGAGAGACACTGCGGAGAGAGAGAGACTGCGGAGAGAGAGACTGCGGAGAGAGAGAGAGACTGCGGAGAGAGAGAGACTGCGGAGAGAGAGAGAGACTGCAGAGCTCAGTGGGACATGGACACTGCTGCAGAGACACTGCGGAGAGAGAGAGAGACACTGCGGAGCTCAGTAGGACATGGACACTGCTGCAGAGACACTGCGGAGAGAGAGAGAGACTGCGGAGCTCAGTAGGACATGGACACTGCTGCAGAAACACTGCGGAGAGAGAGAGAGACTGCGGACAGAGAGAGAGACTGCAGAGCTCAGTAGGACATGGACACTGTGCTGCAGAGACACTGCGGAGAGAGAGAGACTGCGGAGCTCAGTAGGACATGGACACTGCTGCAGAAACACTGCGGAGAGAGAGAGAGACTGCAGAGCTCAGTAGGACATGGTCACTGTGCTGCAGAGACACTGCGGAGAGAGAGAGAGACTGCGGAGAGAGAGAGAGACTGCAGAGCTCAGTAGGACATGGACACTGTGCTGCAGAGACACTGCGGAGAGAGAGAGAGACTGCGGAGAGAGAGAGAGACTGCAGAGCTCAGTAGGACATGGACACTGTGCTGCAGAGACACTGCGGAGAGAGAGAGAGACACTGTGGAGAGAGAGAGAGACTGCAGAGCTCAGTAGGACATGGACACTGCTGCAGAAACACTGCGGAGAGAGAGAGAGACTGCGGAGAGAGAGAGAGACTGCAGAGCTCAGTAGGACATGGACACTGTGCTGCAGAGACACTGCGGAGAGAGAGAGAGACACTGCGGAGAGAGAGAGAGACTGCAGAGCTCAGTAGGACATGGACACTGTGCTGCAGAGACACTGCGGAGAGAGAGAGAGACACTGCGGAGAGAGAGAGAGACTGCAGAGCTCAGTAGGACATGGACACTGCTGCAGAAACACTGCGGAGAGAGAGAGAGACTGCGGAGCTCAGTAGGACATGGACACTGTGCTGCAGAGACACTGCGGAGAGAGAGAGAGAGACTGCGGAGAGAGAGAGAGACACTGCGGAGCTCAGTAGGACATGGACACTGCTGCAGAGAGACTGCGGAGAGAGAGAGAGACTGCGGAGCTCAGTAGGACATGGACACTGCTGCAGAAACACTGCGGAGAGAGAGAGAGACTGCGGAGCTCAGTAGGACATGGTCACTGTGCTGCAGAGACACTGCGGAGAGAGAGAGAGACTGCGGAGCTCAGTAGGACATGGTCACTGTGCTGCAGAGACACTGCGGAGAGAGAGAGAGAGACTGCGGAGAGAGAGAGAGACACTGCGGAGCTCAGTAGGACATGGACACTGCTGCAGAGAGACTGCGGAGAGAGAGAGAGACTGCGGAGCTCAGTAGGACATGGACACTGCTGCAGAAACACTGCGGAGAGAGAGAGAGACTGCGGAGCTCAGTAGGACATGGACACTGTGCTGCAGAGACACTGCGGAGAGAGAGAGAGACTGCGGAGAGAGAGAGAGAGACTGCGGAGAGAGAGAGAGAGACTGCGGAGAGAGGGAGAGAGACTGCGGAGAGAGGGAGAGACACCGCGGAGAGAGAGAGAGACTGCGGAGCTCAGTAGGACATGGACACTGTGCTGCAGAGACACTGCGGAGAGAGAGAGAGACTGCGGAGAGAGAGAGAGAGACTGCGGAGAGAGGGAGAGAGACTGCGGAGAGAGGGAGAGACGCCGCGGAGAGAAAGAGAGAGACTGGCGATCGAGAGACTATGGATCTCAGTACAACATGGACCCTGTGCTGCAGACACTGCTGGAACAAAGAGAGAGAGAGAGGCTGCGGAGAGAGAGAGAGAGAGGCTGCGGAGCATCAGCAGGACATGGACTTTTCCCCTTCTGCCCACTGTGTAGGGTCTTTAATCCTGGGTCAGGATGTGACGCTCAGTCACTGTACAGCAGTGAAAGGCTATCATGAAGCTGTGTAACTCGTACCCTCTCTCTGTCTCTGTCTCCCTCTCTCTCTTCATATATATATGTGTATAAATATATATATATTAGAATAAAGCTTCCTGTTTCACCTGTCATTCACTATCAATAAAACATGAAGCAGAGCTAAGCAGAAACCGTGGCTATCCAGAGAGATGTGTGGAGAGGGTGGGGAGCTGATTCCGGGAATAGTCAGCAAGCTGTTGGGGTAACTGTACTTCATATCACAATGACCAGCGTACAAAGCCTGGGGTCACACTTACAGGGGAACCACACAGATGACACCACACCTGGAGTAGCTACATTACTATGAGAATCGTTACTACGCCCGGGAAGACGGGGGGGGTTGCACTGTCGATTTAGCGGGGCGTACGGGTCAGGAGCAGGAGGAGGCCGGTCTGCCCCTCGAGCCCTGCTTCCCCCGTTCAATAAGATGGTGGCTGATCCGATTGTCCCCTCAACCCCACATTCCCGCCTCCCCCCTCGATAACCTTTCACCCCCTTGTGAACCCAGAATCTATCTCGCTCGGCCTTAAAAATATTCAAAGTCTCTGCTTCCACCGCCTGTTGAGGGAGAGAGTTCCAAAGGCTCACCACCCTCTGAGAAAATATCCCCTCATCTCTGTCCTAAATGGGCCACCCCTTATTTTTAACCAGTGACCCCCCCCCCCCGCCCCCTCGTTCTAGATTCTCCCGCAAGAGGAAACATCATCTCCACATCCCCCCTGTCCAACACCCCTCAGGATCTTAAAGGTTTCAATCAAGTGGCCTCTCACTCTTCTAAACTCCAGCGGATACAAGCCTAACCTGTCCGACCTTCCCTCATAAAACAGGCTGCGCATTCCCGGTCTTAAGTCGGGTAAGACTTCCCTCAACCCAGACGCCAAGGGTTAAATCGCGAGGGGAGCTCAAGCTCCAACGAGGGTTAAGCTCACTGGAATCGAGAAGGTGAAGGGGAGATTTGGTCAAAGTGTTCAGGATATAAATGGGATCGGAGAGAGGGGGAGTCCACCTCTGCTGGGTCAGGGAGACTCAGAGAAGGCGGGGGGGGCGGGGGCAACATCGCTAAGCCACACTCAAAAGGGCTGCATTTGGAACTCCCTCCCGCAAACGGCAATTGGCCCTGGATCAGGTCATTTTAAATCACAGATTGATAAGTTTTTACTAGCCTGCGGGATTAAATGATACAGGATAAAGGTGGGTCAATGGAGATAGGTCACAGAGATCATTGAATGTCTGCACCTCCTGTTCCTGTGTAACAGGCTCAAGAAGGGGCTGAATAGCCTCCTTCTGTTCCTGTGTAACAGGCTCGAGAAGGGGCTGAATGGCCTCCTCCTGTTCCTGTGTAACAGGCTCGAGATGCTGAATGGGCCTCCTCCTGTTCCTGTGTAACAGGCTCGAGAAGGGGCTGAATGGGATCCTCCTGTTCCTGTGTAACAGGCTCGAGAAGGGGCTGAATGGCCTCCTCCTGTTCCTGTGTAACAGGCTCTAGGGGCTGAATGGCCTCCTTCTGTTCCTGTGTAACAGGCTCAAGAGGGGGCTGAATGGGATCCTCCTGTTCCTGTGTAACAGGCTCGAGAAGTGGCTGAATGGGATCCTCCTGTTCCTGTGTAACAGGCTCGAGAAGGGGCTGAATGGCCTCCTCCTGTTCCTGTGTAACAGGCTCGAGAAGGGGCTGAATGGCCTCCTCCTGTTCCTGTGTAACAGGCTCGAGAAGGGGCTGAATGGGCCTCCTCCTGTTCCAGTGTAACAGGCTCGAGAAGGGGCTGAATGGCCTCCTCCTGTTCCTGTGTAACAGGCTTGAGAAGGGGCTGAATGGCCTCCTGTTCCTGTGTAACAGGCTTGAGAAGGGGCTGAATGGGCCTCCTGTTCCTGTGTAACAGGCTCGCGAAGGGGCTGAATGGCCTCCTCCTGTTCCTGTGTAACAGGCTCGAGAAGGGGTTGAATGGCCTCCTCCTGTTCCTGTGTAACAGGCTCGAGAAGAGGCTGAATGGGATCCTACTGTTCCTGTGTAACAGGCTCGAGAAGGGGCTGAATGGCCTCCTCCTGTTCCTGTGTAACAGGCTCGAGAAGGGGCTGAATGGGATCCTCCTGTTCCTGTGTAACAGGCTCGAGAAGGGGCTGAATGGGATCCTCCTGTTCCTGTGTAACAGGCTCGAGAAGGGGCTGAATGGGATCCTCCTATTCCTGTGTAACAGGCTCGAGAAGGGGCTGAATGGGATCCTCCTGTTCCTGTGTAACAGGCTCGAGAAGGGGCTGAATGGGATCCTCCTGTTCCTGTGTAACAGGCTCGAGAAGGGGCTGAATGGCCTCCTGTTCCTGTGTAACAGTCTCGAGAAGGGGCTGAATGGCCTCCTCCTGCTCCTGTGTAACAGGCTCGAGAAGGGGCTGAATGGCCTCCTCCTGTTCCTGTGTAACAGGCTCGAGAAGGGGCTGAATGGCCTCCTCCTGTTCCTGTGTAACAGGCTCGCGAAGGGGCTTGAATGGGATCCTCCTGTTCCTGTGTAACAAGCTCGAGAAGGGGCTGAATGGGATCCTCCTGTTCCTGTGTAAAAGGCTCGAGAAGGGGCTGAATGGCCTCCTCCTGTTCCTGTGTAACAGGCTCGAGAAGGGGCTGAATGGCCTCCTCCTGTTCCTGTGTAACAGGCTCGAGAAGGGGCTGAATGGGATCCTCCTGTTCCTGTGTAACAAGCTCGCGAAGGGGCTGAATGGGATCCTCCTGTTCCTGTGTAACAGGCTCGAGAAGGGGCTGAATGGCCTCCTCCTGTTCCTGTGTAACAGGCTCGAGAAGGGGCTGAATGGCCTCCTCCTGTTCCTGTGTAACAGGCTCGAGGGGCTGAATGGGATCCTCCTGTTCCTGTGTAACAGGCTCGAGAAGGGGCTGAATGGGCCTCCTCCTGTTCCTGTGTAACAGGCTCGAGAAGGGGCTGAATGGGATCCTCCTGTTCCTCTGTAACAGGCTCGAGAAGGGGCTGAATGGGCCTCCTCCTGTTCCTGTGTAACAGGCTCGAGAAGGGGCTGAATGGGATCCTCCTGTTCCTGTGTAACAGACTCGAGAAGGGGCTGAATGGGATCCTCCTGTTCCTGTGTAACAGACTCGAGAAGGGGCTGAATGGGATCCTCCTGTTCCTGTGTAACAGGCTCGAGAAGGGGCTGAATGGGATCCTCCTGTTCCTGTGTAACAGGCTCGAGAAGGGGCTGAATGGGATCCTCCTGTTCCTGTGTAACAGGCTCGAGAAGGGGCTGAATGGGATCCTCCTGTTCCTGTGTAACAGGCTCGAGAAGGGGCTGAATGGCCTCCTGTTCCTGTGTAACAGGCTCGAGAAGGGGCTGAATGGCCTCCTCCTGTTCCTGTGTAACAGTCTCGAGAAGGGGCTGAATGGCCTCCTCCTGTTCCTGTGTAACAGGCTCGAGAAGGGGCTGAATGGGATCCTCCTGTTCCTGTGTAACAGGCTCGAGAAGGGGCTGAGGGGAGTGGGGTTTGAAGGTGATTGCTACCTTTCTGATGTTAAATGGATGTGGTAAAGCATGCAGACCGATTCCGACAGTCCTTGTTCGGAGCAGAGAGGTGGGTTGGGTAGATAATGGTGGCCGCTCCTCTGACATCTCCATCTCTCCCAGTCCGGACGAGCTGTGGGAAGGAGTGTCATGAGGAAATCCTCTTGTTGTCAGGGACTAAACCTTGGTCCATTGATTTTCCAGTGACTCATTGCTCCGCAGGAATGACAGCACCATCAGCGTCACTACGGAGAAGATTAAACTCATCTACGCGCTGCTGACCCTCGTACCCCAGTGACTGGGCATCTTGGCTGTGCTCCCTGCACCACCACCGACGCACAGTAGCAGCAGTGTGTGCACCATCTACAAGATGCACTGCAGCAACTCACCAAGGCTCCTTCGACAGCACCTTCCAAACCCACAACCACTACCGTCTAGAAGGACAAGGGCAGCAGACACATGGGAACACCACCAGCTGGAAGTTCCCCTCCAAGTACCTCACCATCCTGACTTGGAAATATATCGGCTGTTCCTTCACTGTCGCTGGGTCAAAATCCTGGAACTCCCTCCCTAACAGCGCCGTGGGTGTACCTACACCACACGGACAAAATCCTGGAATTCCCTCTCTAACAGCGCCGTGGGTGTACCTACACCACACGGACAAAATCCTGGAACTCCCTCCCTAACAGCGCCGTGGGTGTACCTACACCACACGGACAAAATCCTGGAACTCCCTCCCTAACAGCGCCGTGGGTGTACCTACACCACACGGGGACAAAATCCTGGAACTCCCTCCCTAACAGCGCCGTGGGTGTACCTACACCACACGGACAAAATCCTGGAACTCCCTCCCTAACAGCGCCGTGGGTGTACCTACACCACACGGACAAAATCCAGGAACTCCCTCTCTAACAGCGCCGTGGGTGTACCTACACCACACGGACAAAATCCTGGAACTCCCTCCCTAACAGCGCCGTGGGTGTACCTTCACCACACGGACAAAATCCTGGAACTCCCTCTCTAACAGCGCCGTGGGTGTACCTACACCACACGGACAAAATCCTGGAACTCCCTCCCTAACAGTGCCGTGGGTGTACCTACACCACACGGACAAAATCCTGGAACTCCCTCCCTAACAGCGCCGTGGGTGTACCTACACCACACGGACAAAATCCTGGAACTCCCTCACTAACAGCGCCGTGGGTGTACCTACACCACACGGACAAAATCCTGGAACTCCCTCACTAACAGCGCCGTGGGTGTACCTACACCACACGGACAAAATCCTGGAACTCCCTCCCTAACAGCGCCGTGGGTGTACCTACACCACACGGACAAAATCCTGGAACTCCCTCCCTAACAGCGCTGTGGGAGTACCTACACCTCACGGACAAAATCCTGGAACACCCTCACTAACAGTGCCGTGGGTGTACCTACACCACACGGACAAAATCCTGGAACTCCCTCCCTAACAGCGCCGTGGGTGTACCTACACCACACGGACAAAATCCTGGAACTCCCTCCTTAACAGCGCCGTGGGTGTACATACACCACACGGACAAAATCCCGGAACTCCCTCCCTAACAGCGCCGTGGGTGTACCTACACCACACGGATAAAATCCTGGAACTCCCTCCCTAACAGCGCCGTGGGTGTACCTACACCACACGGACAAAATCCTGGAACTCCCTCCCTAACAGCGCCGTGGGTGTACCTACACCGCACGGACAAAATCCTGGAACTCCCTCCCTAACAGCGCCGTGGGTGTACCTTCACCACACGGACAAAATCCTGGAACTCCCTCCCTAACAGTGCCGTGGGTGTACCTACACCACACGGACAAAATCCTGGAACTCCCTCCCTAACAGCGCCGTGGGTGTACCTGCACCACACGGACAAAATCCTGGAACTCCCTCTCTAACAGCGCCGTGGGTGTACCTACACCACACAGACAAAATCCTGGAACTCCCTCCCTAACAGTGCCCTGGGTGTACCTACACCACACGGACAAAATCCTGGAACTCCCTCCCTAACAGCACCGTGGGTGTACCTATACCACACAGACAAAATCCTGGAACTCCCTCCCTAACAGTGCCCTGGGTGTACCTACACCACACGGACAAAATCCTGGAACTCCCTCCCTAACAGCGCCGTGGGTGTACCTACACCACGTGGACAAAATCCTGGAACTCCCTCCCTAACAGCGCCGTGGGTGTACCTACACCACAGGGGACAAAATCCTGGAACTCCCTCCCTAACAGCGCCGTGGGTGTACCTACACCACAGGGGACAAAATCCTGGAACTCCCTCCCTAACAGTGCCCTGGGTGTACCTACACCACATGGAGAAAATCAAAGCTGCACTTTCAGAGGTTCAGTACTGAGGGATTTGAACAGGAGGATGAGAATTGTAGGGGCTGGAGGAGGTTGCAGAGATAGGGACTGAGGGGGTGAGGGAGGGATTTGAACAGGGGGATGAGGATTGTAGGGGCTGGAGGAGGTTACAGAGATAGGGAGGGAGGGGGTGAGGGAAGGATTTGAACAGGAGGATGAGAATTGTAGGGGCTGGAGGAGGTTACAGAGATAGGGAGGGAGGGGGTGAGGGAGGGATTTGAACAGGAGGATGAGAATTGTAGGGGCTGGAGGAGGTTACAGAGATAGGGAGGGAGGGGGTGAGGGAGGGATTTGAACAGGAGGATGAGAATTGTAGGGGGTGGAGGAGGTTACAGAGATAGGGAGGGAGGGGGTGAGGGAGGGATTTGAACAGGAGGATGAGAATTGTAGGGGCTGGAGGAGGTTACAGAGATAGGGAGGGAGGGGGTGAGGGAGGGATTTGAACAGGAGGATGAGAATTGTAGGGGTTGGAGGAGGTTACAGAGATAGGGAGGGAGGGGGTGAGGGAGGGATTTGAACAGGAGTGTGAGAATTGTAGGGGCTGGAGGCGGTTACAGAGATAGGGAGGGAGGGGGTGAGGGAGGGATTTGAACAGGAGGATGAGAATTGTAGGGGCTGGAGGAGGTTACAGAGATAGGGAGGGAGGGGGAGAGGGAGGGATTTGAGCAGGAGGATGAGTATTGTGGGGGCCTGAGGAGGTTACAGAGATAGGGAGGGGTTTAGGGGCTGGAGGAGGTTACAGAGATAGGGAGGGAGGGGGTGAGGGAGGGATTTGAACAGGAGGATGAGAATTGTAGGGGCTGGAGGAGGTTACAGAGATAGGGAGGGGTTTAGGGGCCTGAGGAGGTTACAGAGATAGGGAGGGAGGGGGTGAGGGAGGGATTTGAACAGGAGGATGAGAATTGTAGGGCTGGAGGAGGTTACAGAGATAGGGAGGGAGGGGGTGAGGGAGGGATTTGAACAGGAGGATGAGAATTGTAGGGGCTGGAGGAGGTTACAGAGATAGGGAGGGAGGGGTGAGGGAGGGATTTGAACAGGAGGATGAGAATTGTAGGGGTTGGAGGAGGTTACAGAGATAGGGAGGGAGGGGGTGAGGGAGGGATTTGAACAGGAGTGTGAGAATTGTAGGGGCTGGAGGAGGTTACAGAGATAGGGAGGGAGGGAGTGAGGGAGGGATTTGAACAGGAGGATGAGAATTGTAGGGGCTGGAGGAGGTTACAGAGATAGGGAGGGAGGGGGAGAGGGAGGGATTTGAGCAGGAGGATGAGTATTGTGGGGGCCTGAGGAGGTTACAGAGATAGGGAGGGGTTTAGGGGCTGGAGGAGGTTACAGAGATAGGGAGGGAGGGGGTGAGGGAGGGATTTGAACAGGAGGATGAGAATTGTAGGGCTGGAGGAGGTTACAGAGATAGGGAGGGGTTTAGGGGCCTGAGGAGGTTACAGAGATAGGGAGGGGTGTAGGGGCTGGAGGAGGTTACAGAGATAGGGAGGGGTTTAGGGGCCTGAGGAGGTTACAGAGATAGGGAGGGGTTTAGGGGCCTGAGGAGGTTACAGAGATAGGGAGGGGTTTAGGGGCTGGAGGAGGTTACAGAAATAGGGAGGGAAGAGGGTATTCCCTTCAATCCAGCAACTATGACATAGGCCAGTTGAAGAGGAGAATCTACAATTCCCGTGCACACAGCCTCCAGAGGGAGTCAGGTTCCTCTCCCAGTGTAACTCATGTATCTGCCAGGGAGCCACAATCATTGCTCAGAATAAAGACCCGTCTCCCAGACTGACTTCAGTTCATTACTGTAGTACTTTTCCTGATCACTCTACATTTGAGTACAGTGGAATGTATCCACTCGGTCACCGACACACCGGTCCCACGCTCACTCTATCCTATTGACTACATTCTGCTAACCAAGGATTCTAAAGGGCTGTCTGCGTAATTATATTATCCAATCGAAATGAAAACACGTGCACAAAGACCTTGGTTCTCACAACCCAAGACTGTTGGTGTTTCATCCAGGCCCCCTCTGTCCATTGTCCGTCTTCCCATATCTGCGCTAAAACTATCTGCCCCCTTCCCGATGTGAGAGGGGAGTCCACCCAAACAAATTCATATCCTCCTGGTGTCTCAAAGCTGCGCAACGTCCGTCTGGTCATCTTCAACTCTTAATCTGTTCAGCAGCCATGTCTGCCTGGAGAGTTTAGGGGTTTGCAGTAAATTGTGAGTGTCCTCTGTCAGCAGGTTTAATTTCCCCCTGACCCTCCCCCCCCCCCCCCCTTTTGGCCCTTGGCAAAGCCCAAACTGGTCCGCATCCCAAGTTGAGGATTCGTCTCCTGGTCCTTTGGGTGGCCAGTTATTCAGACGGCCACAGGAGCCCTAAACCACAACCTTCCCTCCCCTCGTCTTCTCCCTCGGAGTAGGTGCAGGTCGGGGAGCTGATGAGCTCCTTGGGTTTGTTGCTGTCCGTGCCTGGAGGGTTCCTTTCCGGGTTTTATGTTGGTAGCAGAAGAGTCACGTAGCCCACCAGAGCATCATTCCTGGGACTCTCGTCTTACCCATTCCAACCATCTCCCGCCCATTCGTCGATATCCCGGCCGTCGCGTAGGAAGGAGCTGACTGGGCTGAACTCCTGCCCGATTAGGTGGCTGAATCCTGTTGCACACGCACCACACCCCACCCCCCCACCCACCCCACCATGTGATGTGCTGTCTCGAAGTTTCTACGTTCGACCGAGCCGTTCTTGCGGCTCCCTTGCACGGCTGAGTGTGCGAATTCTGACTGGAGTTTCGCCAGCGAGCAAGCTGTCATCCCGCCACGGGTCCGAATAAGAACCCGGAGGTTCCTCCGGACAAATGGAAAGCCTCTCCTGTAGCGAAAGGGTCGGTCACCTGCAGGCAGAAACACGGGCTGCTGGCGCAAAGTAAGTCCCCGTAAAGGAACCCGGCCTCGCCGGTCCTGAAGCGCCAGTTGAGTTGTTGAGGATACCTGGATCACCTGAAGTGCTTCCTGAATTGCTGTAGCAGTGAATGTAACTTCTCTGGTGTTTATAAACACCTCCAGCGTTTGGCATGAGCTCACAATGTCATTTCTTGATTCTGAACAAGTCTCTGGTACTCATGAGTCTTTTAGGATAAATATCCACGTAGCCCTACGCCCCCCCCCTCCCTTTATCTACTGCTAGGGACTTGAGGCATTAGCAGTTCAGGAAACACCGGTTTGGTTGATGTTCTTGAGGAACGGCTGTGATGAGTTTTATAATTCTGGGCTCTCCTCCGCCCTGAGGTTGTGTGACGTCGGGTGCTGGCTTTAGCTCAGCGGTTACTCGGCTTATCTCAGCGTCTTGTTCACCGGCTGGCTGTGTAATCGCCAATCGCTGCCACTCCTCGTGTAAACCTGTGAGGTGTCGTTGGTAAACTGACTCGAACGTGTGTGTTCGGGAACTGTCCCCAGACCTGATGTCCTCCTTGTCAGATCTGACCCCATCGGTTGGATCTCGCGCTGGCACATCACGTGCTCTCCCTGTGGACTCGCGACTCGGCTGGGTCTATAATCCCGTCGGCCTAAGGATCTGTAGCAGACCCTCTCCTTGTCGCTCCCCAGGGGTCAGGGCATATCCTGTCCCACGCGCACTGTAGTTCAACCCTCGGGCAGAAGCATTGCAACCACCCAGGAGGCATCATCATTTAAGTCACGAGATCTGACCAGAATTAAGCCTGGAATCGGCATTCCCAAGTAGCCCTCCGATGTCTCCCAGTATACTCCTTTTTAAGCTGGCCTGTGCTTTTGATCTAATTCCCGGAACGAGTTGAAATTCATCGTCATTCTGTTGGCTTCTAGAGCGTTTTATGGGATTCTGGTGGCTGTGACAAGTGGGTCTGTAACACTGACAGGAGCCATCCTAAGATTTTCTTGAGGTCAGTTTCTCTATTATCTTGGTTGTTTAAAATGTTTCCTTGCTGTCTAGGCTGTATTAACTATTCCACGTCAACGGGGATCTCTGCCTCCAGATCTTTGCTGATCTCCCACCGTGTGGTTCCAATACCTCAGTGGATGGCCAGATTATCAAATTCACTTCCCTTAAGGCAGTTTGTACATTATGGTGCCCTCTTTCTCCTACCCTGAATCCTTTCCTCACACCATTTTACACACGCAGTAGCCACCATCTTATCTCCTTCAGGTTGTCTGCAGAGACTTTACTGTCCAATAAAGTATTCTCATAACAGTTTAAAAACAGAAATCAGGCATTGACATGTCTTGCTGCCTTATCTACTTCTCAAACAACATCTTATGCTTCAAAAGTCACCCACTAAAGTTAGGTCGGACCTTTATCCAGCATTACCCCAGATTCATCAACTCGGCCCAAGATTGGATTTCTGCCAAACTTTGCCAAGGTCTTGAGAGCTTGGCTTCATATTTTGGGAACAGACGTCACAAACGCCAACGCTTGGAGTATTTGAATTGGTGCCAATTGCTGTCGAAAGCCCTTTAAAATAAAAGAAATCCCTTTTGAGAACTTGGTCAAGGACCAATCCTCAAATTTTTAAACTTTCGAAGAGCTGTAATTCACGCAACCACAACTAAAACTCTGCTTCATGTGTAACGATATGTATCCAGATGAGAATCCCATATGTTTACCGACAAATTCCTTATCTCTGAATAACATCCTCGTTACTCAAAGTAACCTGTTAAATGACCCTGCAATTTACATCTCAAACAGACATCCTGGGAGCTGATGATGAGGGTTACTCCCTACTAGGCTGCAAGGTGCTGGTGCAAGGGTTGGTTCATCTCAAAGGCAAACCCTGTTTTATCTTTATGATACCTCCAAACTGCGATTTTTGCCAGAAATCTCATCTCAAACCTTATACTCAAAACTTTGGAACGTATGAGTAAACTTTTCCTGTAATTCAATATGAAGCTTTTGACTATAAACTGCTGAACTATACACACAAATGACAATTTAGGGACAAAAACATGTTAAAACTCACATACAAATGCTTCCTTGCACACAACCAAACACATGTATAAAGGGATGTATCGATAATCCTATCACATTGAAATTAACTCTAAACAAAGCTTCAAAATAGCAGTGGGGTAAGAAAGGGATCTTGGAAGCTCCACCTATATGGACAGTCAAACTGACTGAAGGGCACATTTCCCTCCCCACAATAAAACAGGCACCCACAGATCCCCCCAGCACCTGGGGCTCAACCCCCCACAAGACACAGGACTCAACACACCCCCCACACAATACACAGGACAAAAGATGCACTGCAGCAACTCACCAAGGCTCCTTCGACAGCACCTTCCAAACCCACCACCTCCACCATCTAGAAGGACAAGGGCAGCAGACACATGGGAACACCACCACCTGGAAGTTCCCCTCCAAGTACCTCACCATCCTGACTTGGAAATATATCGGCCGTTCCTTCACTGTCGCTGGGTCAAAATCCTGGAACTCCCTCCCTAACAGCGCCGTGGGTGTACCTACACCACACGGACAAAATCCTGGAACTCCCTCCCTAACAGCACTGTGGGTGTACCTACACCACACGGACAAAATCCTGGAACTCCCTCCCTAACAGCGCCGTGGGTGTACCTACACCGCACGGACAAAATCCCGGAACTCCCTCCCTAACAGCGCCGTGGGTGTACCTACAACTCACGGAAAAAATAATGGAACTCTCTCCCTAACAGCGCCGTGGGTGTACCTACATCACAAAGACAAAATCCTGGAACTCCCTCCCTAACAGCGCCGTGGGTGTACCTACACCACATGGACAAAATCCTGGAACTCCCTCCCTAACAGCGCCGTGGGTGTACCTACACCATAGGGTCAAAATCCTGGAACTCCCTCCCTAACAGCGCCGTGGGTGTACCTACACCACACGGACAAAATCCTGGAACTCCCTCCCTAACAGCGCCGTGGGTGTACCTACACCACACGGACAAAATCCTGGAACTCCCTCCCTAACAGCGCGTGTGTGTACCTACACCACATGGACAAAATCCTGGAACTCCATCCCTAACAGCGCCGTGGGTGTACCTACATCACACGGACAAAATCCTGGAACTCCCTCCCTAACAGCGCCGTGGGTGTACCTACACCACACGGACAAAATCCTGGAACTCCCTCCCTAACAGCGCCGTGGGTGTACCTACACCACAGGGACAAAATCCTGGAACTCCCTCCCTAACAGCACCGTGGGTGTACATACACCACACGGACAAAATCCTGGAACTCCCTCCCTAACAGCACCGTGGGTGTACCTACACCACACGGGACAAAATCCTGGAACTCCCTCCCTAACAGCGCCGTGGGTGTACCTACACCACACGGACAAAATCCTGGAACTCCCTCCCTAACAGCGCCGTGAGTGTACCGACACCACAGGGACAAAATCCCGGAACTCCCTCTCTAACAGCGCCGTGGGTGTACCTACAGCACACGGACAAAATCCCAGAACTCCCTCCCTAACAGCGCCGTGGATGTACCTACACCACAAGGACAAAATCCTGGAACTCCCTCCCTAACAGCGCCGTGGGTGTACCTACACCACACGGACAAAATCCTGGAACTCCCTCCCTAACAGCACCGTGGGTGCACCTACATCACACGGAAAAAATTCTCGTTATATAAATACAAGTCGAAATAGCTTGGCCAAAAATTCCTTTGGGACTCAGTCAGAACGGACATTAGAACCTTCAATATCGTAAAAGTAATTAATCTCTAACAGTGCAGCACTCCCTCAGTACTGACCCTCTGACAGTACAGCACTCCCTCAGTACTGACCCTCTGACAGTACAGCACTCCCGCAGTACTGACCCTCTGACAGTACAGCACTCCCGCAGTACTGATGCTCTGACAGTGCAGCACTCCCTCAGTACTGACCTTCTGACAGTGCAGCACTCCCTCAGTACTGACCCTCTGACAGTGCAGCACTCCCTCAGTACTGACCCTCTGACAGTGCTGCACTCCCTCAGTACTGACCCTCTGACAGTGCAGCACTCCCTCAGTACTGACCCTCTGACAGTGCAGCAGTCCCTCAGTACTGATCCTCTGACAGTGCAGCACTCCCTCAGGACTGACCCTCTGACAGTGCAGCACTCCCTCAGTACTGACCCTCTGACAGTGCAGCAGTCCCTCAGTACTGACCCTCTGACAGTGCAGCACTCCCTCACTACTGACACTCTGACAGTGCAGCAGTCCCTCAGTACTGACCCTCTGACAGTGCAGCATTCCCTCAGTACTGACCATCTGACAGTGTAGCACTCCCTCAGTACTGACCCTCTGACATTGCAGCACTCCCTCAGTACTGACCCTCTGACAGTGTAGCACTCCCTCAGTACTGACCCTCTGACAGTGCAGCACTCCCTCAGTACTGATCCTCTGACAGTGCAGCACTCCCTCAGTACTGACCTTCTGGCAGTGCAGCACTCCCTCAGTACTGAACCTCCGACAGTGCATCACTCCCTCAGTACTGACCCTCTGACAGTGCTGCACTCCCTCAGTACTGACCCTCTGACAGTGCGGCACTCCCTCAGTACTGAACCTCTGACAGTGCAGCACTCCCTCAGCACTGCCCCTCTGACAGTGCTGCACTCCCTCAGTACTGACCCTCTAACACTGTGATACTCCCTCAGAACGTGCTCCAAAACTGTCCCCATCAAACACTCCCAGGACAGGTACAGCACGGGGTTAGATACAGAGTAAAGCTCCCTCTACACTGTCCCCATCAAACACTCCCAGGACAGGTACAGCACGGGGTTAGATACAGAGTAAAGCTCCCTCTACACTGTCCCCATCAAACACTCCCAGGACAGGTACAGCACGGGGTTAGATACAGAGTAAAGGTACTTGTACACTGTCCCCATCAAACACTCCCAGGACAGGTACAGCACGGGATTAGATACAGAGTAAAGCTCCGTCTACACTGTCCCCATCAAACACTCCCAGGACAGGTAATGCACGGGGTTAGATACAGAGTAAATCTCCCTCTACACTGTCCCCAGCGAACACTCCCAGGACAGGTACAGCACGGGGTTAGATACAGAGTAAATCTCCCTCTACACAGTCCCCATCAAACACTCCCAGGACCGGTACACCATGGGGTTAGATACAGAGTAAATCTCCCTCTACACAGTCCCCATCAAACACTCCCAGGACAGGTACAGCACGGGGTTAGATACAGAGTAAATCTCCCTCTACACCGTCCCCATCAAACACTCCCAGTACAGGTACAGCACGGGGTTAGATACAGAGTAAAACTCCTTCTACACTGTCCCCAACTAATACTCCCTGGAGAGGTACAGCACGGGGTTAGATACAGAGTAAATCTTCCTCTACACCGTCCCCATCAAACACTCCCAGGACAGGTACAGCATGGGGTTAGAAACAGAGTAAATCTCCCTCTACACTGTCCCCATCAAACACTCCCAGGACAGGTGCAGCGCGGGGTTAGATACAGAGTAAATCTCCCTCTACACCGTCCCCATCAAACACTCCCAGGACAGGTGCAGCGCGGGTTTAGATACAGAGTAAAGCTCCCTCTACACCGTCCCCATCAAACACTCCCAGGACATGTACAGCACGGGGTTAGATACAGAGTAAAGCTCCCTCTACACCGTCCCCATCAAACACTCCCAGGACAGGTACAGCACGGTGTTAGATACAGAGTAAATGTCCCTCTACACTGTCCCCATCAAACACTCACAGGACAGGTACAGCACGGGTTTAGATACAGAGTAAATCTCCCTCTACACCGTCCCCATCAAACACTCCCAGGACAGTTACAGCACGGGGTTAGATACAGAGTAAATCTCCCTCTACACTGTCCCCATCAAACACTCCCAGGACAGGTACAGCACGGGTTTAGATACAGAGTAAATCTCCCTCTACACTGTCCCCATCAAACACTCCAAGGACAGATACAGCACGGGGTTAGATATACAGTACAGATCCCTCTACACTGTCCCCATCAAACACTCCCAGGAAAGGTACAGCAAAGGGATTGGAACAGAGTCAAGCTCCCTCTACACTGCCTCCATCACACACTCCCTTGACAGGTACTGCATGGGGTTAGATTCAGAGTAAATCTGTCTCTACAATGTACTCAACAAACACTCCCAGGACAGGTACAGCACAGGGTTAGACACAGAGTAAATCTCCCTCTACACTGTCCCCATCAAACACTCCCAGGACAGGTACAGCACGGGGTTAGATACAGAGTAAATTTCCCTCTACACTGTCCCCATCAAACACTCCCAGGACAGGTACAGCACGGGGTTAGATACAGAGTAAATTTCCCTCTACACTGTCCCCATCAAACACTCCCAGGACAGGTACAGCATGGGGTTAGATACAGAGTAAAGCTCCCTCTACACAGGCCCATCAAACACTCCCAGGACAGGTACAGCACGGGGTGAGATAAAGAGTAAAGCTCCCTCTACACTGTCCCCATCAAACACTCCCAGGACAGGTACAGCACGGGGTTAGATACAGAGTAAAGCTCCCTCTACACTGTCCCCATCAAACACTCCCAGGACAGGTACAGCACGGGGTTAGATACAGAGTAAAGCTCCCTCTACACTGTCCCCATCAAACACTCCCAGGACAGGTACTGCACGGGGTTTGATACAGAGTAAATCTCCCCCTACACTGTCCCCATCAAACACTCCCTGGTCAGGTACAGCACGGTTTTAGATACAGAGTAAATCGCCCTCTACACTGTCCCATCAAACACTCCCAGGACAGGTACAGCACGGGGTTAGATACAGAGTAAATCACCCTCTACAATGTCCCCATCAAACACTCCCAGGACAGGTACAGCACGGGGTTAGATACAGAGTAAATCACCCTCTACAATGTCCCCATCAAGCACACCCAGGACAGTTACAGCACGGGGTTAGATACAGAGTAAATCTCCCTCTACACTGTCCCCATCAAACACTCCCTGGACAGGTACAGCACGGGGATAGATACAGAGTAAATCTCCCTCTGCACTGTCCCCATCAAACACTCCCAGGACAGGTACAGCACGGGGTTAGATACAGAGTATAGCTCCCTCGACACTGTCCCCATCAAACACTCCCAGGACAGGTACAGCACAGGGTTAGATACAGAGTAAAGATCCCTCTACACTGTCCCCATCAAACACTCCCAGGACTGGCACAGCACAGGGTTAGATATAGAGTAAAGCTCCCTCTACACTGTCCCCATCAAACACTCCCAGGACAGGTACAGCATGGGGTTAGATACAGAGTAAAGCTCCCTCAACACTATCCCCATCAAACACTCCCAGGAAAGGTAAATCACAGGGTCAGATACAGAGTAAATCTCCCTCTACACTGTCCCCATCAAACATTCCCAGGACAGGTACATCACGGGGTTAGATAGAGAGTAAATCTCCCCCGACACTGTCCCCATCAAACACTCCCAGGACAGGTACAGCACGGGGTTAGATATACAGTACAGATCCCTCTACACTGTCCCCATCAAACACTCCCAGGAAAGGTACAGCAAAGGGATTGGTACAGAGTAAAGCTCCCTCTACACTGCCTCCATCACACACTCCCATGACAGGTACTGCATGGGGTTAGATTCAGAGTAAATCTGTCTCTACAATGTACTCAACAAACACTCCCAGGACAGGTACAGCACGGGGATAGATACAGAGTAAACCTCCCTCTGCACCGTACCCATCAAACACACCCAGGACAGGTACAGCACGGGGTTAGATACAGAGTAAATCTCCCTCTACACTGTCCCCATCAAACACTCCCAGGACAGGTACAGCATGGGGTTAGATACAGAGTAAAGCTCCCTCTACACTGTCCCCATCAAACACTCCCAGGACAGGTACAGCACGGGGTTAGATACAGAGTAAAGCTCCCTCTGCACCGTCCCCATCAAAAACTCCCGGGACAGGTACAGCACGGGGTTAGATACAGAGTAAATCTCCCACTTCACTGTCCCCATCAAACACTCCCAGGACAGGTGCAGCACGGGGTAAGATACAGAGTAAAGCTCCCTCTACACTGTCCCCATCAAACACTCCCTGGACAGGTACAGCACGGGGTTAGATACAGAGTAAAGCTCCC
Organism: Isurus oxyrinchus; assembly: GCA_026770705.1. Classification (NCBI taxonomy): domain Eukaryota; kingdom Metazoa; phylum Chordata; class Chondrichthyes; order Lamniformes; family Lamnidae; genus Isurus; species Isurus oxyrinchus. The sequence goes on along the minus strand of JANJGN010000715.1, from coordinate 45,041 downwards.
TCTACACAGTCCCCATCAAACACTCCCAGGACAGGTACAGCACGGGGTTAGATACAGAGTAATGCTACCTCTACACTGTCCCCATCAAACACTCCCAGGACAGGTACAGCACGGGGTTAGATACAGAGTAATGCTACCTCTACACTGTCCCCATCAAACACTCCCATGACAGGTACAGCACGGGGTTAGATACAGAGTAAAGCTCCCTCTACTCTGTCCCCATCAAACACTCCCTGGACCGGTGCACCACAGGGTTAGATACAGAGTAAAGCTCCCTCTCCTTTGTCCCCTTCACACACTCCCTGGACAGGTACAGCACGGGGTTAGATATAAAGTACAAATCCCTCTACACTGTCCCCATCAAACACTCGCAGGAAAGGTACAGCAAAGGGATTGGTACAGAGTAAAGCTCCCTCTACACTGCCTCCATCACACACTCCCAGGACAGGTACAGCATGGGGTTAGATTCAGAGTAAAGCTGTCTCTACAATGTACTCAACAAACTCTGCCAGGGCAGGTACAGCACGGGGTTAGATACAGAGTAAATCTCCCTCTACACTGTCCCCATCAAGCACACCCAGGAGAGGTACAGCACGGGGTTAGATACAGAGTAAATCTCCCTCTGCACTGTCCCCATGAAACACTCCCAGGACAGGTACAGCACGGGGTTAGATACAGAGTAAATCTCCCTCTACACAGTCCCCATCAAACACTCCCAGGACAGGTGCAGCACGGGGTTAGATACAGAGTAAAGCTCCCTCTACACAGTCCCCATCAAACAATCCCAGGACAGGTACAGCACGGGGGTAGATACAGAGTAAAGCTCGCTCTACACAGTCCCCATCAAACACTCCCAGGACAGGTACAGCACAGGGTTAGATACAGAGTAAAGCTCCCTCTCCTCTGTCCCCTTCACACACTCCCTGGACAGGTACAGCACGGGGTTAGATACAGAGTAAAGCTCCCTCTACTCTGTCCCCATCAAACACTCCCAGGACCGGTGCACCACAGGGTTAGATACAGAGTAAAGCTCCCTCTCCTCTGTCCCCTTCACACACTCCCTGGACAGGTACAGCACGGGGTTAGATATAAAGTACAAAACCCTCTACACTGTCCCCATCAAACACTCGCAGGAAAGGTACAGCAAAGGGATTGGTACAGAGTAAAGCTCCCTCTACACTGCCTCCATCACACACTCCCAGGACAGGTACAGCTTGGGGTTAGATACAGAGTAAAGATCCCTCTACACTGTCCCCATCAAACACTCCCAGGGCAGGTACAGCACGGGGTTAGATACAGAGTAAAGATCCCTCTACACTGTCCCCATCAAACACTCCCAGGACTGGTACAGCACAGGGTTAGATATAGAGTAAAGCTCCCTCTACACTGTCCCCATCAAACACTCCCAGGAAAGGTACAGCATGGGGTTGGATACAGAGTAAAGCAGCCTCAACACTGTCCCCATCAAACACTCCCAGGAAAGGTACAGCACGGGGTAAGATACAGATTAAAGCTCCCTCTACACCATCCCCAGCAAACACTCCCAGGACATGTACAGCGCGGGGATAGATAGAGAGTAAATCTTCCTCTACACTGTCCCCATCAAAAACTCCCAGGACAGGTACAGCATGGGTTTAGATACAGAGTAAATCTCTATCTACACTGACCCCATTAAACACTCCCAGGACAGGTACTGCACGGGGTTAGATGCTGAGTAAATCTCCTTCAACACCATCCCCATCAAACACTCCCAGGACAGGGACAGTACGAAGTTAGATACAGAGTAAAACTCCCTCTACACTGTCCCCATCGAACACTCCCAGGACTGGTACAGCACAGGGTTAGATATAGAGTAAAGCTCCCTCTACACTGTCCCCATCAAACACTCCCAGGACAGGTACAGCATGGGATTGGATACAGAGTAAATCTTCCTCTACACTGTCCCCATCAAACACTCCCATGACAGGTACAGCACGGGGTTAGATACAGAGTAAAGCTCCCTCTGCACCGTCCCCATCAAACACTCCCAGAACAGGTACACCACGTGGTTAGATACAGAGTAAATCTCCCTCTACACCATCCCCATCAAACACTCCCAGGACAGGTACAGCACGGAGTTAGATACAGAGGAATGCTCCCTCTACACTGTCACCATCAAACACTCCCAGGACAGGTACAGCATGGGGTTGGATACAGAGTAAAACTCCCTCTACACTGTCTCCTTGACATAATCCCAGGACATGTACAGCACGGGGTGAGATACAGAGTAAAGCTTCCTCTACAACATCCCCAGCAAACACTCCCAGGACAGGAACAGCACGGGGATAGATACAGATTAAATCTCCCTCTACACAGTCCCCATCAAACACTCCCAGGACAGATACAGCACGGGGTTAGATACAGAGTAAAGCTCCCTCTACACCGTCCCCATCAAACACTCCCAGGACAGATACAGCATGAGGTTAGATACAGAGTAAATCTCCCTCTACACAGTCCCCATCAAACACTCCCAGGACAGGTACAGCACGGGGTTGAATACAGAGTAAAGCTCCCTCTACACTGTCCCCATCAAACACTCCCAGGACAGGTACAGCACGGGGTTAGATACAGAATAAATCTCCCTCTACACTGTCCCCATCAAACACTCCCAGGACAGGTACAGCACGGGGTTAGATACAGAGTAAAGCTCCCTCTGCACTGTCCCCTACAAACACTCCCAGGACCGGTACAGCACGGGGATAGATACAGAGTAAAGCTCCCTCTACACCGTCCACATCAAACACTCCCAGGACAGATACAGCATGAGGTTAGATACAGAGTAAAGCTCCCTCTACACTGTCCCCATCAAACACTCCCAGGACAGGTACAGCACGGGGTTAGATACAGAATAAATCTCCCTCTACACTGTCCCCATCAAACACTCCCAGGACAGGTACAGCACGGGGTTAGATACAGAGTAAAGCTCCCTCTACACTGTCCCCTACAAACACTCCCAGGACCGGTACAGCACGGGGATAGATACAGAGTAAAGCTCCCTCTACACCGTCCCCATCAAACACTCCCAGGACAGATACAGCATGAGGTTAGATACAGAGTAAATCTCCCTCTACACAGTCCCCATCAAACACTCCCAGGACAGGTACAGCACGGGGTTAGATACAGAGTAAACCTCCCTCTGCACCGTCCCCATCAAACACTCCCAGGACAGGTACAGCACGGGGTTAGATACAGAATAAATCTCCCTCTACACTGTCCCCATCAAACACTCCCAGGACAGGTACAGCACGGGGTTAGATACAGAGTAAAGCTCCCTCTGCACTGTCCCCATCAAACACTCCCAGGACAGGTACAGCACGGGGTAAGATACAGAGTAAAGCTCCCTCTGCACCGTCCCCATCAAAAACTCCCAGGACAGGTACAGCACGGGGTTAGATACAGAGTAAATCTCCCTCTTCACTGTCCCCATCAAACATTCCAGGACAGGTACAGCACGGGGTTAGATACAGAGTAAAGCTTCCTCTACACTGTCCCCATCAAACACTCCCAGGACAGGTACAGCACGGGGTTAGATACAGAGTAAATCTCCCTCTACACTGTCCCCATCAAACACTCCCAGGACAGGTACAGCACGGGGTTAGATACAGAGTAAATCTCCCTCTACACAATCCCCATCAAACAATCCCAGGACAGGTACAGCACGGGGTTAGATACAGAGTAAAGCTCCCTCTACACAGTCCCCATCAAACACTCCCAGGACAGGTGCAGCACGGGGTAAGATACAGAGTAATGCTACCTCTACACTGTCCCCATCAAACACTCCCAGGACTGGTAGAGCACGGGGTTAGATACAGAGTAAATCTCCCTCTACACTGTCCCCATCAAACACTCCCATGACAGGTACAGCACGGGGTTAGATACAGAGTAAAGCTCCCTCTACACCGTCCCCATCAAACACTCCCAGGACAGGTACAGCATGGGGTTAGATACAGAGTAAATCTCCCTCTACACAGTCCCCATCAAACACTCCCAGGACAGGTACAGCACGGGGTTAGATACAGAGTAAATCTCCCTCTACATTGTCCCCATCAAACACTCCCAGGACAGGTAAGCACGGGGTTAGAAACAGAGTAAAACTCCCTCTACACTGTCCCCAACTAATACTCCCTGGAGAGGTACAGCACGGGGTTAGATACAGAGTAAATCTCCCTCTACACCGTCCCCATCAAACATTCCAGGACTGGTACAGCATGGGGTTAGATACAGAGTAAATCTCCCTCTACACTGTCCCCATCAAACACTCCCAGGACAGGTACAGCACGGGGTTAGAAACAGAGTAAAGCTCCCTCTACACTGTCCCCATCAAACACTCCCAGGACAGGTGCAGCGCGGGGTTAGATACAGAGTAAATCTCCCTCTCCTCTGTCCCCTTCACACACTCCCTGGACAGGTACAGCACGGGGTTAAATATAAAGTACAAATCCCTCTACACTGTCCCCATCAAACAGTCGCAGGAAAGGTACAGCAAAGGGATTGGTACAGAGTAAAGCTCCCTCTACACTGCCTCCATCACACACTCCCAGGACAGGTACAGCAGGGGGTTAGATACAGAGTAAAGATCCCTCTACACTGTCCCCATCAAACACTCCCAGGACTGGTACAGCACAGGGTTAGATATAGAGTAAAGCTCCCTCTACACTGTCCCCGTCAAACACTCCCAGGACAGGTACAGCATGGGGTTGGATACAGAGTAAAGCACCCTCAACACTGTCCCCATCAAACACTCCCAGGAAAGGTACAGCACGGGGTTAGATACAGATTAAAGCTCCCTCTACAACATCCCCAGCAAACACTCCCAGGACATGTACAGCGCGGGGATAGATACAGAGTAAATCTTCCTCTACACTGTCCCCATCAAAAACTCCCAGGACAGGTACAGCATGGGGTTAGATACAGAGCAAATCTCTATCTACACTGACCCCATTAAACACTCCCAGGACAGGTACTGCACGGGGTTAGATACTGAGTAAATCTCCTTCAACACCATCCCCATCAAACACTCCCAGGACAGGGACAGTACGAAGTTAGATACAGAGTAAAACTCCCTCTACACTGTCCCCATCAAACACTCCCAGGACTGGTACAGCACAGGGTTAGATATAGAGTAAAGCTCAATCTACACTGTCCCCATCAAACACTCCCAGGACAGGTACAGCATGGGATTGGTTACAGAGTAAATCTTCCTCTACACTGTCCCCATCAAACACTCCCAGGACAGGTACAGCACGGGGTTAGATACAGAGTAAAGCTCCCTCTGCACCGTCCCCATCAAACACTCCCAGAACAGGTACCCCACGTGGTAAGATACAGAGTAAATCTCCCTCTACACCATCCCCATCAAACACTCCCAGGACAGGTACAGCACGGGGTTAGATACAGAGGAATGCTCCCTCTACCCTGGCACCATCAAACACTCCCCGGACAGGTACAGCATGGGGTTGGATACAGAGTAAAGCTCCCTCTACACTGTCTCCATGACACAATCCCAGGACATGTACAGCACGGGGTGAGATACAGAGTAAAGCTCCCTCTACACCATCCCCAGCGAACACTCCCAGGACAGGTACAGCACGGTGTTAGATACAGAGTAAATCTCCCTCTACACAATCCGCATCAAACACTCCCAGGACCGGTACAGCACGGGGTTAGATACAGAGTAAAGCTCCCTCTACACCGTCCCCATCAAACACTCCCAGGACAGGTACAGCACGGGGTTAGATACAGAGTAAAACTCCCTCTACACTGTCCCCAACTAATACTCCCTGGAGAGGTACAGCACGGGGTTAGATACAGAGTAAATCTCCCTCTCCACCGTCCCCATCAAACATTCCTGGACTGGTACAGCATGGGGTTAGAAACAGTGTAAATCTCCCTCTACACAGTCCCCATCAAACACTCCCAGGACAGGTACAGCACGGGGTTAGATACAGAGTAAAGCTCCCTCTACACTGTCCACATCAAACACTCCCAGGACAGGTCCAGCACGGGGATAGATACAGAGTAAACCTCCCTCTGCACCGTCCCCATCAAACACTCCCAGGACAGGTACAGCACGAGGTTAGATACAGAGTAAAGCTCCCTCTACACTGTCCCCATCAAACACTCCCAGGACAGGTACAGCACGGGGTTAGATACAGAGTAAATCTCCCTCTACACTGTCCCCATCAAACACTCCCAGGACAGGTACAGCACGGGGTTAGATACAGAGTAAATCTCCCTCTTCACTGTCCCCATCAAACATTCCAGGACAGGTACAGCACGGGGTTAGATACAGAGTAAAGCTCCCTCTACACTGTCCCATCAAACACTCCCAGGACAGGTGCAGTACGGGGTTAGATACAGAGTAAAGCTCCCTCTACACTGTCCCCATCAAACACTCCCTGGACAGGTACAGCACGGGGTTAGATACAGAGTAAATCTCCCTCTACACAGTCCCCATCAAACAATCCCAGGACAGGTACAGCACGGGGTTAGATACAGAGTAAAGCTCCCTCTACACAGTCCCCATCAAACACTCCCAGGACAGGTACAGCACAGGGTTAGATACAGAGTAAATCTCCCTCTACACAGTCCCCATCAAACACTCCCTGGACAGGTACAGCACGGGGTTAGATACAGAGTAAATCTCCCTCTACACTGTCCCCATCAAACACTCCCAGGACAGGTAAGCACGGGGTTTGATACAGAGTAAAACTCCCTCTACACTGTCCCCAACTAATACTCCCTGGAGAGGTACAGCACGGGGTTAGATATAGAGTAAAGCTCCCTCTACACTGTCCCCGTCAAACACTCCCAGGACAGGTGCAGCGCGGGGTTAGATACAGAGTAAATCTCCCTCTCCTCTGTCACCTTCACACAGTCCCTGGACAGGTACAGCACGGGGTTAGATATAAAGTACAAATCCCTCTACACTGTCCCCATCAAACACTCGCAGGAAAGGTACAGCAAAGGGATTGGTACAGAGTAAAGCTCCCTCTACACTGCCTCCATCACACACTCCCAGGACAGGTACAGCACGGGGTTAGATACAGAGTAAAGATCCCTCTACACTGTCCCCATCAAACACTCCCAGGACTGGTACAGCACAGGGTTAGATATAGAGTAAAGCTCCCTCTACACTGTCCCCTTCAAACACTCCCAGGACAGGTACAGCATGGGGTTGGATACAGAGTAAATCTCCCTCTACACTGTCCCCATCAAACACTCCCAGGACAGGTACAGCACGGGGTAGATACAGATTAAAGCTCCCTCTACAACATCCCCAGCAAACACTCCCAGGACATGTACAGCGCGGGGATAGATACAGAGTAAATCTTCCTCTACACTGTCCCCATCAAAAACTCCGAGGACAGGTACAGCATGGGGTTAGATACAGAGCAAATCTCTATCTACACTGACCCCATTAAACACTCCCAGGAAAGGTACTGCACGGGGTTAGATACTGAGGAAATCTCCTTCAACACCATCCCCATCAAACACTCCCATGACAGGGACAGTACGAAGTGAGATACAGAGTAAACTCCCTCTACACTGTCCCCATCAAACACTCCCAGGACTGGTACAGCACAGGGTAAGATATAGAGTAAAGCTCCCTCTACACTGTCCCCATCAAACACTCCCAGGACAGGTACAGCATGGGATTGGTTACAGAGTAAATCTTCCTCTACACTGTCCCCATCAAACACTCCCAGGACAGGTACAGCATGGGGTTAGATACAGAGTAAATCTCCCTCTACACCATCCCCATCAAACACTCCCAGGACAGGTACAGCACGGGGTTAGATACAGAGTAAAGCACCCTCTGCACCGTCCCCATCAAACACTCCCAGAACAGGTACCCCACGTGGTAAGATACAGAGTAAATCTCCCTCTACACCATCCACATCAAACACTCCCAGGACAGGTACAGCACGGGGTTAGATACAGAGGAATGCTCCCTCTACCCTGTCACCATCAAACACTCCCAGGACAGGTACAGCATGGGTTTGGATACAGAGTAAAGCTCCCTCTACACCATCCCCAGCGAACACTCCCAGGACAGGTACAGCACGGGGTTAGATACAGAGTAAACCTCCCTCTACACCGTCCCCATCAAACACTCCCAGGACAGGTACAGCATGGGGTTAGATACAGAGTAAATCTCCCTCTACACTGACTCCATCAAACACTCCCAGGACAGGTACAGCACGGGGTTAGATACAGAGTAAAACTCCCTCTACACTGTCCCCAACTAATACTCCCTGGAGAGGTACAGCACGGGGTTAGATACAGAGTAAATCTCCCTCTACACTGTCCCCATCAAACACTCCCAGGACAGGTACAGCATGGGGTTAGATACAGAGTAAATCTCCCTCTACACTGACTCCATCAAACACTCCCAGGACAGGTACAGCACGGGGTTAGATACAGAGTAAAACTCCCTCTACACTGTCCCCAACTAATACTCCCTGGAGAGGTACAGCACGGGGTTAGATACAGAGTAAATCTCCCTCTACACCGTCCCCATCAAACATTCCAGGACTGGTACAGCATGGGGTTTGAAACAGAGTAAATCTCCCTCTACACTGTCCCCATCAAACACTCCCAGGACAGGTGCAGCGCGGGGTTAGATACAGAGTAAATCTCCCTCTACACTGTCCCCATCAAACACTCCCAGGACAGGTGCAGCGCGGGGTTAGATACAGAGTAAATCTCCCTCTACACCGTCCCCATCAAACAATCCCAGGAAAGATAGAGGCCCAGGTTAGATAAAGAGTAAAGTTCCCTCTACACTGTCCCCAACAAATACTCCCAGGACAGGTAAAGCACGGGGTAAGGTACAGAGTAAAGCTCACTCTACACCGCCCCATCAAACATTCCAGGACTGGTACAGCATGGGGTTAGATACAGAGTAAATCTCCCTCTACACTGTCCCCATCAAACACTCCAAGGACAGGTACAGCACGGGGTTAGATTTACAGTACAGATCCCTCTACACTGTCCCCATCAAACACTCCCAGGAAAGGTACAGCAAAGGGATTGGTACAGAGTCAAGCTCCCTCTACACTGCCTCCATCACACAGTCCCATGACAGGTACTGCATGGGGTTAGATTCAGAGTTAATCTGTCTCTATAATGTACTCAACAAACACTCCCAGGACAGGTACAGCACGGGGTTAGATACAGAGTAAAGCTACCTCTACACTGCCTCCATCACACACTCCCATGACAGGTACTGCATGGGGTTAGATTCAGAGTAAATCTGTCTCTACAATGTACTCAACAAACAGTCCAAGGACAGGTACAGCACGGGGTTAGATACAGAGAAAAGCTACCCCCTTAACCTTCCACATCAAACACTCCCAGGACAGGTACAGCACGGAGTTAGATACAGAGTAAATCTGTCTCTACAATGTACTCAACAAACACTGCCAGGACAGGTACAGCACAGGGTTAGATACAGAGTAAAGCTCCCTCTACACTGTCCCCATCAAACACTCCCAGGACAGGTACAGCATGGGGTTAGATACAGAGTAAAGCTCCCTCTACACTGTCCCCATCAAACACTCCCAGGACAGGTACAGCACGGAGTAAGGTACAGGGTAAAGCTCCCTCTACACTGTCCCCATCAAACACTCGCAGGACAGGTACAGCATGGGGTTAGATACAGAGTATAGCTCCCTCTACACTGTCCCCATCAAACACTCCCAGGACAGGGACAGTACGAAGTTAGATACAGAGTAAAGCTCCCTCTACATTGCCCCATCAAACACTCCCCGGACTGGTACAGCACAGGGTTAGATATAGAGTAAAGCTCCCTCTACACTGTCCCCATCAAACACTCCCAGGACAGGTACAGCATGGGGTTAGATACAGAGTAAATCTCCCTCTACACTGTCCCCATCAAACACTCCCAGGACAGGTACAGCACGGGGTTAGATACAGAGTAAATCTCCCTCTACACCGTCCCCATCAAACACTCCCAGGACAGGTGCAGCGCGGGGTTAGATACAGAGTAAATCTTCCTCTACACTGTCCCCATCAAACACTCCCAGGACAGGTACAGCACGGGGTTAGATACAGAGTAAAGATCCCTCTACACTGTCCCCATCAAACACTCCCAGGACTGGTACAGCACAGGGTTAGATATAGAGTAAAGCTCCCTCTACACTGTCCCCTTCAAACACTCCCAGGACAGGTACAGCATGGGGTTGGATACAGAGTAAAGCACCCTCAACACTGTCCCCATCAAACACTCCCAGGAAAGGTACAGCACGGGGTAGATACAGATTAAAGCTCCCTCTACAACATCCCCAGCAAACACTCCCAGGACATGTACAGCGCGGGGATAGATACAGAGTAAATCTTCCTCTACACTGTCCCCATCAAAAACTCCCAGGACAGGTACAGCATGGGGTTAGATACAGAGCAAATCTCTATCTACACTGACCCCATTAAACACTCCCAGGAAAGGTACTGCACGGGGTTAGATACTGAGGAAATCTCCTTCAACACCATCCCCATCAAACACTCCCATGACAGGGACAGTACGAAGTGAGATACAGAGTAAACTCCCTCTACACTGTCCCCATCAAACACTCCCAGGACTGGTACAGCACAGGGTAAGATATAGAGTAAAGCTCCCTCTACACTGTCCCCATCAAACACTCCCAGGACAGGTACAGCATGGGATTGGTTACAGAGTAAATCTTCCTCTACACCATCCCCATCAAACACTCCCAGGACAGGTACAGCACGGGGTTAGATACAGAGTAAAGCACCCTCTGCACCGTCCCCATCAAACACTCCCAGAACAGGTACCCCACGTGGTAAGATACAGAGTAAATCTCCCTCTACACCATCCACATCAAACACTCCCAGGACAGGTACAGCACGGGGTTAGATACAGAGGAATGCTCCCTCTACCCTGTCACCATCAAACACTCCCAGGACAGGTACAGCATGGGTTTGGATACAGAGTAAAGCTCCCTCTACACCATCCCCAGCGAACACTCCCAGGACAGGTACAGCACGGGGTTAGATACAGAGTAAACCTCCCTCTACACCGTCCCCATCAAACACTCCCAGGACAGGTACAGCATGGGGTTAGATACAGAGTAAATCTCCCTCTACACAGTCCCCATCAAACACTCCCAGGACAGGTACAGCACGGGGTTAGATACAGAGTAAATCTCCCTCTACACTGACTCCATCAAACACTCCCAGGACAGGTACAGCACGGGGTTAGATACAGAGTAAAACTCCCTCTACACTGTCCCCAACTAATACTCCCTGGAGAGGTACAGCACGGGGTTAGATACAGAGTAAATCTCCCTCTACACCGTCCCCATCAAACATTCCAGGACTGGTACAGCATGGGGTTTGAAACAGAGTAAATCTCCCTCTACACTGTCCCCATCAAACACTCCCAGGACAGGTGCAGCGCGGGGTTAGATACAGAGTAAATCTCCCTCTACACTGTCCCCATCAAACACTCCCAGGACAGGTGCAGCGCGGGGTTAGATACAGAGTAAATCTCCCTCTACACCGTCCCCATCAAACAATCCCAGGAAAGATAGAGGCCCAGGTTAGATAAAGAGTAAAGTTCCCTCTACACTGTCCCCAACAAATACTCCCAGGACAGGTAAAGCACGGGGTAAGGTACAGAGTAAAGCTCACTCTACACCGCCCCATCAAACATTCCAGGACTGGTACAGCATGGGGTTAGATACAGAGTAAATCTCCCTCTACACTGTCCCCATCAAACACTCCAAGGACAGGTACAGCACGGGGTTAGATTTACAGTACAGATCCCTCTACACTGTCCCCATCAAACACTCCCAGGAAAGGTACAGCAAAGGGATTGGTACAGAGTCAAGCTCCCTCTACACTGCCTCCATCACACAGTCCCATGACAGGTACTGCATGGGGTTAGATTCAGAGTTAATCTGTCTCTATAATGTACTCAACAAACACTCCCAGGACAGGTACAGCACGGGGTTAGATACAGAGTAAAGCTCCCTCTACACTGCCTCCATCACACAGTCCCATGACAGGTACTGCATGGGGTTAGATTCAGAGTTAATCTGTCTCTACAATGTACTCAACAAACAGTCCAAGGACAGGTACAGCACGGGGTTAGATACAGAGAAAAGCTACCCCCTTAACCTTCCACATCAAACACTCCCAGGACAGGTACAGCACGGAGTTAGATACAGAGTAAATCTGTCTCTACAATGTACTCAACAAACACTGCCAGGACAGGTACAGCACAGGGTTAGATACAGAGTAAAGCTCCCTCTACACTGTCCCCATCAAACACTCCCAGGACAGGTACAGCATGGGGTTAGATACAGAGTAAAGCTCCCTCTACACTGTCCCCATCAAACACTCCCAGGACAGGTACAGCACGGAGTAAGGTACAGGGTAAAGCTCCCTCTACACTGTCCCCATCAAACACTCGCAGGACAGGTACAGCATGGGGTTAGATACAGAGTATAGCTCCCTCTACACTGTCCCCATCAAACACTCCCAGGACAGGGACAGTACGAAGTTAGATACAGAGTAAAGCTCCCTCTACATTGCCCCATCAAACACTCCCCGGACTGGTACAGCACAGGGTTAGATATAGAGTAAAGCTCCCTCTACACTGTCCCCATCAAACACTCCCAGGACAGGTACAGCATGGGGTTAGATACAGAGTAAATCTCCCTCTACACTGTCCCCATCAAACACTCCCAGGACAGGTACAGCACGGGGTTAGATACAGAGTAAATCTCCCTCTACACCGTCCCCATCAAACACTCCCAGGACAGGTGCAGCGCGGGGTTAGATACAGAGTAAATCTTCCTCTACACTGTCCCCATCAAACACTCCCAGGACAGGTACAGCACGGGGTTAGATACAGAGTAAATCTCCCTCTACACCGTCCCCATCAAACACTCCCAGGACAGGTGCAGCGCGGGGTTAGATACAGAGTAAAGCTCCCTCTACACTGTCCCCATCAAACACTCCCAGGACAGGTACAGCACGGGGTTAGATACAGAGTAAATCTCCCTCTACACTGTCCCCATCAAACACACCCAGGACAGGTACAGCAGAGGGTTAGATACAGAGTAAACCTCCCGCTACAGCGTCCCCATCACACACTCCCAGGACAGGTACAGCATGGGGTTAGATACAGAGTAAAGCTCCCTCTACACTGTCCCCATCAAACACTCCCAGGACAGGTACAGCACGGGGTTAGATACAGAGTAAAGCTCCCTCTACACTGTCCCCATCAAACACTCCCAGGACAGGTACAGCATGGGGTTAGATACAGAAAAATCTCTATCTACACTGACCCCATTATACACTCCCAGGAGAGGTACTGCACGGGGTTAGATACTGAGTAAATCTCCTTCAACACCATCCCCATCAAACACGCCCAGGACAGGGACAGCACAGGGTTAGATATAGAGTAATGCTCCCTCTACACTGTCCCCATCAAACACTCCCAGGACAGGTACAGCACGGGGTTAGATACAGAGTAAAGCTCCCTCTACACTGTCCCCATCAAACACTCCCAGGACAGGTACAGCACGGGTTTAGATACGGTGTAAAGCTCCCACTGCACTGTCCCCATCAAACTCTCCCAGTACCGGTGCACCACAGGGTGAGATACAGAGTAAAGCTCCCTCTCCTCCTCCCGTTCACACACTCCCAGGACAGGTACAGCATAGGGTTAGATATACAGTACAAATCCTTCCACACTGTCCCCAACAAACACACGCAGGACAGGTACAGCACAGGGTTAGATATAGAGTAAAGCTTCCTCTACACCGCCCCCTTCTAACACTCCCAGGACAGGTACAGCACGGGGTTAGATACAGAGTAAATCTCCCTCTACACTGTCCCCATCAAACACTCCCAGGACAGGTAAAGCACAGGGTTAGATACAGAGTAAAGCTCCCTCTACACTGTCCCTATCAAACACTCCCAGGACAGGTACAGCACGGAGTTCGACACAGAGTAAAGCTCCCTCTACACTGTCCCCATCAAACACACCCAGGACAGGTACAGCACAGGGTTAGATACAGAGTAAACCTCCCGCTACAGCGTCCCCATCAAACACTCCCAGGACAGGTACAGCATGGGGTTAGATACGGAGTAAATCTCCCTCTACACCGTCCCCATCAAACACTCCCAGGACAGGTACAGCACGGGGTTAGATACAGAGTAAAGCTCCCTCTACACTGTCCCCATCAAACACTCCCAGGACAGGTACAGCACGGGGTTAGATACGGAGTAAATCTCCCTCTACACCGTCCCCATCAAACACTCCCAGGACAGGTACAGCACGGGGTTCGATACAGAGTAAAGCTCCCTCTACACTGTCCCCATCAAACACTCCCAGGACAGGTACAGCACGGGGTTAGATACAGAGTAAATCTCAATCTACACCGTCCCCATCAAACACTCCCAGGACAGGTACAGCACGGGGTTAGATACATAGTAAAGCTCCCTCTACACTGTCCCCATCAAACACTCCCAGGACAGGAACAGCACGGGTTTAGATACGGTGCAAAGCTCCCACTGCACTGTCCCCATCAAACACTCCCAGTACCGGTGCACCACAGGGTGAGATACAGAGTAAAGCTCCCTCTCCTCCTCCCGTTCACACACTCCCAGGACAGGTACAGCATAGGGTTAGATATACAGTACAAATCCTTCTACACTGTCCCCAACAAACACACGCAGGACAGGTACAGCACAGGGTTAGATATAGAGTAAAGCTTCCTCTACACCGCCCCCTTCTAACACTCCCAGGACAGGTACAGCACGGGGTTAGATACAGAGTAAATCTCCCTCTACACTGTCCCCATCAAACACTCCCAGGACAGGTAAAGCACAGGGTTAGATACAGAGTAAAGCTCCCTCTACACTGTCCTTATCAAACACTCCCAGGACAGGTACAGCACGGAGTTAGACACAGAGTAAAGCTCCCTCTACACTGTCCCCATCAAACACACCCAGGACAGGTACAGCACAGGGTTAGATACAGAGTAAACCTCCCGCTACAGCGTCCCCATCACACACTCCCAGGACAGGTACAGCATGGGGTTAGATACGGAGTAAATCTCCCTCTACACCGTCCCCATCAAACACTCCCAGGACAGGTACAGCACGGGGTTAGATACAGAGTAAATCTCAATCTACACCGTCCCAATCAAACACTCCCAGGACAAGTACAGCACGGGGTTAGATACAGAGTAAAGCTCCCTCTACACCGTCCCCATCAAACACTCCCAGGACAGGTACAGCATGGGGTTACATACAGAGTAAAGCTCCCTCTACACTGTCCCCATCAAACACTCCCAGGACAGGTACAGCACGGGGTTAGATACAGAGTAAAGCTCCCTCTACACAGTCCCCATCAAACACTCCCAGGACAGGTACAGCACGGTGTGAGATACAGAGTAAATCTCCCTCTACACTGTCCCTATCAAACACACCCAGGACAGGTACAGCACGGGGTTAGATACAGAGTAAATCTCCCTCTACACTGTCCCCATCAAACACTCCCAGGACAGGTACAGCACGGGGTTAGATACAGAGTAAAGCTCGCTCTACACTGTCCCCATCAAACACACCCAGGACAGGTACAGCACGGGGTTTGATACAGAGTAAAGCTCCCTCTACACTGTCCCCATCAAACACTCCCAGGACAGGTACAGCACGGGGTTAGATACAGAGTAAAGCTCCCTCTACACTGTCCACATCAAACACCCCCAGGACAGGTACAGCACGGGTTTAGATACAGAGTAAAGCTCCCTCTACACTGTCCCCATCAAACACTCCCAGGACAGGTACAGCACGGGGTTAGATACACAGTATATCTCCCTCTACACTGTCCCCATCAAACACACCCAGGACAGGTACAGCACGGGGTAAGATACAGAGAAAATCTCTATCTGCACCATCACCATCAAACACTCCCAGGTCAGGTGCAGCACAGGGCTAGATATAGAGTAAAGCTCCCTCTACACTGTCCCCATCAAACACTCCCAGGACAGGTACAGCATGGGGTTGGATACAGAGTAAATCTTCCTCTACACTGTCCCCATCAAACACTCCCAGGACAGGTACAGCACGGGGTTAGATACAGAGTAAAGCTCCCTCTGCACCGTCCCCATCAAACACTCCCAGAACAGGTACCCCACTTGGTTAGATACAGAGTAAATCTCCCTCTACACCATCCCCATCAAACACACCCAGGACAGGTACAGCACGGAGTTAGATACAGAGTAAATCTGTCTCTACAATGTACTCAACAAACACTGCCAGGACAGGTACAGCACAGGGTTAGATACAGAGTAAAGCTCCCTCTACACTGTCCCCATCAAACACTCCCAGGACAGGTACAGCACGGAGTAGGATACAGAGTAAAGCTCCCTCTACACTGTCCCCATCAAACACTCGCAGGACAGGTACAGCATGGGGTTAGATACAGAGTATAGCTCCCTCTACACTGTCCCCATCAAACACTCCCAGGACAGGTACTGCACGGGGTTAGATACTGAGTAAATCTCCTTCAACACCATCCCCATCAAACACTCCCAGGACTGGTACAGCACAGGGTTAGATATAGAGTAAAGCTCCCTCTACACTGTCCCCATCAAACACTCCCAGGACAGGTACAGCATGGGGTTAGATACAGAGTAAAGCTCCCTCTACACTGTCCCCATCAAACACTCCCAGGACAGGTACAGCACGGGGTTAGATACAGAGTAAATCTCCCTCTACACTGTCCCTATCAAACACACCCAGGACAGGTACAGCACGGGGTTAGATACAGAGTAAATCACCCTCTACACTGTCCCCATCAAACACTCCCAGGACAGGTACAGCACGGGGTTAGATACAGAGTAAAGCTCGCTCTACACTGTCCCCATCAAACACACCCAGGACAGGTACAGCACGGGGTTAGATACAGAGTAAAGCTCCCTCTACACTGTCCCCATCAAACACTCCCAGGACAGGTACAGCACGGGGTTAGATACAGAGTAAAGCTCCCTCTACACTGTCCACATCAAACACCCCCAGGACAGGTACAGCACGGGTTTAGATACAGAGTAAAGCTCCCTCTACACTGTCCCCATCAAACAACCCCAGGACAGGTACAGCACGGGTTTAGATACAGAGTAAAGCTCCCTCTACACTGTCCCCATCAAACACACCCAGGACAGGTACAGCACGGGGTAAGATACAGAGAAAATCTCTATCTGCACCATCACCATCAAACACTCCCAGGTCAGGTGCAGCACAGGGTTAGATATAGAGTAAAGCTCCCTCTACACTGTCCCCATCAAACACTCCCAGGACAGGTACAGCACGGGGTTAGATACAGAGTAAATCTCCCTCTACACTGTCCCCATCAAACACTCCCAGGACAGGTACAGCACGGGGTTAGATACAGAGTAAAGCTCCCTCTGCACCGTCCCCATCAAACACTCCCAGAACAGGTACCCCACTTGGTTAGATACAGAGTAAATCTCCCTCTACACCATCCCCATCAAACACTCCCAGGACAGGTACAGCACGGGGTTAGATACAGAGTAAAGCTCCCTCTGCACCGTCCCCATCAAACACTCCCAGGACAGGTACCCCACTTGGTTAGATACAGAGTAAATCTCCCTCTACACCATCCCCATCAAACACTCCCAGGACAGGTACAGCACGGGGTTAGATACGGTGTAAAGCTCCCACTGCACTGCCCCAATCAAACACTCCCAGTACCGGTGCACCACAGGGTGAGATACAGAGTAAAGCTCCCTCTCCTCCTCCCGTTCACACACTCCCAGGACAGGTACAGCATAGGGTTAGATATACAGTACAAATCCTTCTACACTGTCCCCAACAAACACACGCAGGACAGGTACTGCACAGGGTTAGATATAGAGTAAAGCTTCCTCTACACCGCCCCCTTCTAACACTCCCAGGACAGGTACAGCACGGAGTTCGACACAGAGTAAAGCTCCCTCTACACTGTCCCCATCAAACACACCCAGGACAGGTACAGCACAGGGTTAGATACAGAGTAAACCTCCCGCTACAGCGTCCCCATCACACACTCCCAGGACAGGTACAGCATGGGGTTAGATACGGAGTAAATCTCCCTCTACACCGTCCCCATCAAACACTCCCAGGACAGGTACAGCACGGGGTTAGATACATAGTAAATCTCCCTCTACACCGTCCCCATCAAACACTCCCAGGACAGGTACAGCATGGGGTTACATACAGAGTAAAGCTTCCTCTACACCGCCCCCTTCTAACACTCCCAGGACAGGTACAGCACGGGGTTAGATACATAGTAAATCTCCCTCTACACCGTCCCCATCAAACACTCCCAGGACAGGTACAGCATGGGGTTACATACAGAGTAAAGCTTCCTCTACACCGCCCCCTTCTAACACTCCCAGGACAGGTACAGCACGGGGTTAGATACAGAGAAAAGCTCCCTCATCACTTTCCCCATCAAACACTCCCAGGACAGGTAAAGCACAGGGTTAGATACAGAGTAAAGCTCCCTCTACACTGTCCCTATCAAACACTCCCAGGACAGGTACAGCACGGAGTTAGACACAGAGTAAAGCTCCCTCTACACTGTCCCCATCAAACACACCCAGGACAGGTACAGCACAGGGTTAGATACAGAGTAAACCTCCCGCTACAGCGTCCCCATCACACACTCCCAGGACAGGTACAGCATGGGGTTAGATACGGAGTAAATCTCCCTCTACACCGTCCCCATCAAACACTCCCAGGACAGGTACAGCACGGGGTTAGATACAGAGTAAATCTCAATCTACACCGTCCCCATCAAACACTCCCAGGACAAGTACAGCACGGGGTTAGATACAGAGTAAATCTCCCTCTATACTGTCCCCATCAAACACTCCCAGGACAGGTACAGCACGGGGTTAGATACAGAATAAAGCTCCCTCTGCACCATCCCCAGCAAACACTCCCCGGACAGGTACAGCACGGGGTTAGATACCGAGTAAAGCTCCCTCTGCACTGTCCCCAACAAACACTCCCAGGACAGGTACAGCACGGGGTTAGATAAAGAGTAAAGCTCCCTCTGCACCATCCCCAGCAAACACTCCCCGGACAGGTACAGCACAGGGTTATATACAGAGTAAATCTCCCTCTATACTGTCCCCATCAAACATTCCAGGACAGGTACAGCACGGGGTTAGATGCAGAGTAAAGCTCCGTCTACACAGTCCCCATCAAACACTCCCAGGACAGGTACAGCACGGGGATAGATACAGAGTAAATCTCCCTCTACACTGTCCCCTTCAAACACTCCCAGGACAGGTACAGCACGGGGTTAGATACAGAGTAAAGCTCCCTCTACACTGTCCCCATCAAACACTCCCAGGACAGGTACAGCACGAGGTTAGATACAGAGTAATTCTTCCTCTACAGTGTCCCCATCAAACACTCCCAGGACAGGTACAGCATGGGGTTAGATACAGAGTAAATCTCCTTCAACACCATCCCCATCAAACACTCCCAGGACAGGTACAGCACGGAGTTAGATACAGAGGAAAGCTCCCTCTACACTGTCACCATCAAACACTCCCAGGACAGGTACTGCACGGGGTTAGATACAGAGTAAAGCTCCCTCTACACCATCCCCAGCAAACACTCCCAGGACAGGTACAGCATGGGGTTAGATACAGAGTAAATCTTCGTCTACACTATCCCCATCAAACACTCCCAGGCCAGGTACAGCACAGGGTTAGATACAGAGTAAATCTCTATCTACACTGATCCCATTAAACACTCCCAGGACAGGTACAGCACGGGGTTAGATACAGAGTAAAGCTCCCTCTACACCGTCCCCATCAAACACTCCCAGGACAGGTACAGCACGGGGTTAGATACAGAGTAAAGCTCCCTCTACACCGTCCCCATCAAACACTCCCACGACAGGTACAGCACGGGGTTAGATACAGAGTAAATCTCCATCTACACCGTTCCCATCCAACACTCCCACGACAGGTACAGAACAGGGATATGTACGGAGTAAAGCTCCCTCTACACCGTCCCCATCAAACACACCCAGGACAGGTACAGCCCGGGGTAAGATACAGAGTAAAGCTCCCTCTCCACTGTCCCCATCAAACATTCCAGGACTGGTACAGCACGGGGTTAGATACAGAGTAAATCTCCCCCTGCACTGTCCCCATCAAACACTCCAAGGACAGGTACAGCACGTGGTTAGATACAGAGTAAATCTCCCTCTACACTGTCCCCATCAAACACTCCCAGGAAAGGTACAGCAAAGGGATTGGTACAGAGTAAAGCTCCCTCTACACTGCCTCCATCACACACTCCCATGACAGGTACTGCATGGGGTTAGATTCAGAGTAAATCTGTCTCTACAATGTACTCAACAAACACTCCCAGGACAGGTAGCGCACGGGGTTAGATACAGAGTAAATCTCCCTCTACACTGTCCCCATCAAACACTCCCAGGGCAGGTACAGCACAGGGTTAGATACAGATTAAAGCTCCCTCTACACCGTCCCCATCAAACACTCCCAGGACAGGTACAGCACGGAGTTAGATACAGAGTAAAGCTCCCTCTACACTGTCCACATCAAACACTCCCAGGACAGGTACAGCACGGGGTTAGATACAGAGTAAAGCTCCCTCTGCACCGTTCCCATCAAACACTCCCAGGACAGGTACAGCACGGGGTTAGATACAGAGTAAAGCTCCCTCTACACTGTCCCCATCAAACACTCCCAGGACAGGTACAGCATGGGGTTAGATACAGAGTAAAGCTCCCTCTACACTGTCCCCATCAAACACTCCCAGGACAGGTACAGCACGGGGTGAGATACAGAGTAAATCTCCCTCTACACTGTCCCTATCAAACACACCCAGGACAGGTACAGCACGGGGTTAGATACAGAGTAAATCTCCCTCTACACTGTCCCCATCAAACACTCCCAGGACAGGTACAGCACGGGGTTAGATACAGAGTAAAGCTCGCTCTACACTGTCCCCATCAAACACACCCAGGACAGGTACAGCAGGGGTTAGATACAGAGTAAAGCTCCCTCTACACTGTCCCCATCAAACACTCCCAGGACAGGTACAGCACGGGGTTAGATACAGAGTAAAGCTCCCTCTACACTGTCCCCTTCAAACACTCCCAGGACAGGTACAGCACGGGGTTAGATACAGAGTAAAGCTCCCTCTACACTGTCCACATCAAACACCCCCAGGACAGGTACAGCACGGGTTTAGATACAGAGTAAAGCTCCCTCTACACTGTCCCCATCAAACACTCCCAGGACAGGTACAGCACGGGGTTAGATACACAGTATATCTCCCTCTACACTGTCCCCATCAAACACACCCAGGACAGGTACAGCACGGGGTAAGATACAGAGAAAATCTCTATCTGCACCATCACCATCAAACACTCCCAGGAAAGGTGCAGCACAGGGTTAGATATAGAGTAAAGCTCCCTCTACACTATCCCCATCAAACACTCCCAGGACAGGTACAGCATGGGGTTGGATACAGAGTAAATCTTCCTCTACACTGTCCCCATCAAACACTCCCAGGACAGGTACAGCACGGGGTTAGATACAGAGTAAAGCTCCCTCTGCACCGTCCCCATCAAACACTCCCAGAACAGGTACCCCACTTGGTTAGATACAGAGTAAATCTCCCTCTACACCATCCCCATCAAACACTCCCAGGACAGGTACAGCACGGGGTTAGATACAGAGTAAATCTCCCTCTACACCATCCCCATCAAACACTCCCAGGACAGGTACAGCACGGGGTTAGATACCGAGTAAAGCTCCCTCTGCACTGTCCCCATCAAACACTCCCAGGACAGGTGCAGCACGGGGTTAGATACAGAGTAAATCTCCCTCTATACTGTCCCCATCAAACACTCCCAGGACAGGTACAGCACGGGGTTAGATACAGAGTAAATCTCCCTCTATACTGTCCCCATCAAACACTCCCAGGACAGGTACAGCACGGGGTTAGATACAGAATAAAGCTCCCTCTGCACCATCCCCAGCAAACACTCCCCGGACAGGTACAGCACGGGGTTATATACAGAGTAAATCTCCCTCTATACTGTCCCCATCAAACATTCCAGGACAGGTACAGCACGGGGTTAGATGCAGAGTAAAGCTCCCTCTACACTGTCCCCATCAAACACTCCCAGGACAGGTACAGCACGGGGTTAGATACCGAGTAAAGCTCCCTCTGCACTGTCCCCAACAAACACTCCCAGGACAGGTACAGCACGGGGTTAGATACCGAGTAAAGCTCCCTCTGCACTGTCCCCAACAAACACTCCCAGGACAGGTACAGCACGGGGTTAGATAAAGAGTAAAGCTCCCTCTGCACCATCCCCAGCAAACACTCCCCGGACAGGTACAGCACAGGGTTATATACAGAGTAAATCTCCCTCTATACTGTCCCCATCAAACATTCCAGGACAGGTACAGCACGGGGTTAGATACAGAGTAAAGCTCCCTCTACACTGTCCCCATCAAACACTCCCAGGACAGGTACAGCGCGAGGTTAGATACAGAGTAATTCTTCCTCTACAGTGTCCCCATCAAACACTCCCAGGACAGGTACAGCACGAGGTTAGATACAGAGTAATTCTTCCTCTACAGTGTCCCCATCAAACACTCCCAGGACAGGTACAGCACGGGTTATATACAGAGTAAATCTCCTTCAACACCATCCCCATCAAACACTCCCAGGACAGGTACAGCACGGAGTTAGATACAGAGGAATGCTCCCTCTACACTGTCACCATCAAACACTCCCAGGACAGGTACTGCACGGGGTTAGATACAGAGTAAAGCTCCCTCTACACCATCCCCAGCAAACACTCCCAGGACAGGTACAGCATGGGGTTAGATACAGAGTAAATCTTCCTCTACACTATCCCCATCAAACACTCCCAGGCCAGGTACAGCACAGGGTTAGATACAGAGTAAATCTCTATCTACACTGATCCCATTAAACACTCCCAGGACAGGTACAGCACGGGGTTAGATACAGAGTAAAGCTCCCTCTACACCGTCCCCATCAAACACTCCCAGGACAGGTACAGCACGGGGTTAGATACAGAGTAAAGCTCCCTCTACACCGTCCCCATCAAACACTCCCACGACAGGTACAGCACGGGGTTAGATACAGAGTAAATCTCCATCTACACCGTTCCCATCCAACACTCCCACGACAGGTACAGAACAGGGATATGTACGGAGTAAAGCTCCCTCTACACCGTCCCCATCAAACACACCCAGGACAGGTACAGCCCGGGGTAAGATACAGAGTAAAGCTCCCTCTCCACTGTCCCCATCAAACATTCCAGGACTGGTACAGCACGGGGTTAGATACAGAGTAAATCTCCCCCTGCACTGTCCCCATCAAACACTCCAAGGACAGGTACAGCACGTGGTTAGATACAGAGTAAATCTCCCTCTACACTGTCCCCATCAAACACTCCCAGGAAAGGTACAGCAAAGGGATTGGTACAGAGTAAAGCTCCCTCTACACTGCCTCCATCACACACTCCCATGACAGGTACTGCATGGGGTTAGATTCAGAGTAAATCTGTCTCTACAATGTACTCAACAAACACTCCCAGGACAGGTAGCGCACGGGGTTAGATACAGAGTAAAGCTCCCTCTACACCGTCCCCATCAAACACTCCCACGACAGGTACAGCACGGGGTTAGATACAGAGTAAATCTCCATCTACACCGTTCCCATCCAACACTCCCACGACAGGTACAGAACAGGGATATGTACGGAGTAAAGCTCCCTCTACACCGTCCCCATCAAACACACCCAGGACAGGTACAGCCCGGGGTAAGATACAGAGTAAAGCTCCCTCTCCACTGTCCCCATCAAACATTCCAGGACTGGTACAGCACGGGGTTAGATACAGAGTAAATCTCCCCCTGCACTGTCCCCATCAAACACTCCAAGGACAGGTACAGCACGTGGTTAGATACAGAGTAAATCTCCCTCTACACTGTCCCCATCAAACACTCCCAGGAAAGGTACAGCAAAGGGATTGGTACAGAGTAAAGCTCCCTCTACACTGCCTCCATCACACACTCCCATGACAGGTACTGCATGGGGTTAGATTCAGAGTAAATCTGTCTCTACAATGTACTCAACAAACACTCCCAGGACAGGTAGCGCACGGGGTTAGATACAGAGTAAATCTCCCTCTACACTGTCCCCATCAAACACTCCCAGGGCAGGTACAGCACAGGGTTAGATACAGATTAAAGCTCCCTCTACACCGTCCCCATCAAACACTCCCAGGACAGGTACAGCACGGAGTTAGATACAGAGTAAAGCTCCCTCTACACTGTCCACATCAAACACTCCCAGGACAGGTCCAGCACGGGGATAGATACCGAGTAAAGCTCCCTCTGCACCGTTCCCATCAGCACTCCCAGGACCGGTACAGCACGGGGTTAGATACAGAGTAAAGCTCTTTCTGCAACGTCCCCATCAAACACTCCCAGGACAGGTACAGCACGTGGTTAGATACAGAGTAAATCTCCCTCTACACTGTCCCCATCAAACACTCCCAGGACAGGTACAGCACGGGGTTAGATACCGAGTAAAGCTCCCTCTGCACTGTCCCCATCAAACACTCCCAGGACAGGTGCAGCACGGGGTTAGATACAGAGTAAATCTCCCTCTATACTGTCCCCATCAAACACTCCCAGGACAGGTACAGCACGGGGTTAGATACAGAGTAAATCTCCCTCTATACTGTCCCCATCAAACACTCCCAGGACAGGTACAGCACGGGGTTAGATACAGAATAAAGCTCCCTCTGCACCATCCCCAGCAAACACTCCCCGGACAGTTACAGCACGGGGTTAGATACCGAGTAAAGCTCCCTCTGCACTGTCCCCAACAAACACTCCCAGGACAGGTACAGCACGGGGTTAGATAAAGAGTAAAGCTCCCTCTGCACCATCCCCAGCAAACACTCCCCGGACAGGTACAGCACAGGGTTATATACAGAGTAAATCTCCCTCTATACTGTCCCCATCAAACATTCCAGGACAGGTACAGCACGGGGTTAGATGCAGAGTAAAGCTCCGTCTACACAGTCCCCATCAAACACTCCCAGGACAGGTACAGCACGGGGATAGATACAGAGTAAATCTCCCTCTACACTGTCCCCTTCAAACACTCCCAGGACAGGTACAGCACGGGGTTAGATACAGAGTAAAGCTCCCTCTACACTGTCCCCATCAAACACTCCCAGGACCGGTGCACCACAGGGTTAGATACAGAGTAAATCTCCCTCTCCTCTGTCCCCTTCACACACTCACTGGACTGGTACAGCACGGGGTTAGATATAAAGTACAAATCCCTCTACACTGTCCCCATCAAACACTCCCAGGGCAGGTACAGCACGGGGTTAGATACAAGTAAAGATCCCACTACACCGTCCCCATCAAACACTACCAGGACAGGTACAGCATGGGGTTAGATACAGAGTAAATCTCCTTCAACACCATCCCCATCAAACACTCCCAGGACAGGTACAGCACGGAGTTAGATACAGAGGAATGCTCCCTCTACACTGTCACCATCAAACACTCCCAGGACAGGTACTGCACGGGGTTAGATACAGAGTAAAGCTCCCTCTACACCATCCCCTGCAAACACTCCCAGGACAGGTACAGCATGGGGTTAGATACAGAGTAAATCTTCCTCTACACTATCCCCATCAAACACTCCCAGGCCAGGTACAGCACAGGGTTAGATACAGAGTAAATCTCTATCTACACTGACCCCATTAAACACTCCCAGGACAGGTACAGCACGGGGTTAGATACAGAGTAAAGCTCCCTCTACACCGTCCCCATCAAACACTCCCAGGACAGGTACAGCACGGGGTTAGATACAGAGTAAAGCTCCCTCTACACCATCCCCAGCAAACACTCCCAGGACAGGTACAGCATGGGGTTAGATACAGAGTAAATCTTCCTCTACACTATCCCCATCAAACACTCCCAGGCCAGGTACAGCACAGGGTTAGATACAGAGTAAATCTCTATCTACACTGACCCCATTAAACACTCCCAGGACAGGTACAGCACGGGGTTAGATACAGAGTAAAGCTCCCTCTACACCGTCCCCATCAAACACTCCCAGGACAGGTAAAGCACGGGGTTAGATACAGAGTAAAGCTCCCTCTACACTGTCCCCATCAAACCCTCCCAGGACAGGTACAGCACGGGGTTAGATACAGAGTAAAGCTCCCTCTACACTGTCACCATCAAACACTCCCAGGACAGGTACAGCACGGGGTTAGATACAGATTAAAGATCCCTCTTCAACGTCCCCTTCAAACACTCACAGGACAGGTAAATCACAAGGTTAGATAGAAATTAAAGATCCCTCTTCACCGTCCCCTTCAAACACTCACAGGAATGGTACATCACAGGGTTAGATACAGAGTAAAGATCCCTCTACACCGTCCCCATCAAACTGTCCAAGGAGACGTACAGCACGGGGTTAGATGTAGTGTAAATCTTCCTCTACACCGTCCCCATCAAACACTCCCAGGACAGGTACAGCTCGCGGTTAGATACAGAGTAAAGCTCCCTCGGCACTGTCCCCAACAAACACTCCCAGGACAGGTACAGCACAGGGTTAGATACAGAGTTAAGCTCCCTCTACACTGTCCCCATCAAACACTCCCAGGACAGGTACAGCACGGGGTTAGATACAGAGAAAATCTCCCTCTACACTGTCCCCATCAAACACTCCCAGGACAGGTACAGCACGGGGTTAGATGTAGTGTAAATCTTCCTCTACACTGTCCCCATCAAACATTCCCAGGACAGGTACAGCTCGCGGTTAGATACAGAGTAAAGCTCCCTCTGCACTGTCCCCATCAAACACTCCCAGGACAGGTACAGCACGGGGTTAGATACAGAGTAAAGCTCCCTCTACACTGTCCCCATCAAACACTCCCAGGACAGGTACAGCACAGGGTTAGATACAGAGTAAAGCTCCCTCTACACTGTCCCCATCAAACACTCCCAGGACAGGTACAGCACGGGGTTAGATACAGAGTAAATCTCCCTCTACACTGTCCCCATCAAACACTCCCAGGACAGGTACAGCACGGGGTTAGATACAGAGTAAAGCTCCCTCTGCACTGTCCCCATCAAACACTCCCAGGACAGGTACAGCACTGGGTTAGATATAGAGTAAATCTCCCTCTACACTGACCCCATTAAACACTCCCAGGACAGGTACTGCACGGGGTTAGATACTGAGTAAATCTCCTTCAACACCATCCCCATCAAACACTCCCAGGACAGGGACAGTACAAAGTTAGGTACAGAGTAAAGCTCCCTCTACACTGTCCCCATCACACACACCCAGGACAGGCACAGCACGGGGTTAGATACAGAGTAAAGCTCCCTCTACACCATCCCCATCAAACACTCCAAGGACAGGTACAGCACGGAGTTAGGTACAGAGGAATGCCCCCTCTACACTGTCACCATCAAACACTCCCAGGACAGGTACAGCATGGGGTTAGATACAGAGTAAATCTCCCTCTACACTGTCTCCATGACACAATCCCAGGACATGTACAGCACGGGGTGAGATACAGAGTAAAGCTCCCTCTACACCATCCCCAGCAAACACTCCCAGGACATGTACAGCACGGGGTAGGTACAGAGTAAATCTTCCTCTACACTGTCCCCATCAAACACTCCCAGGACAGGTACAGCATCGGGTTAGATACAGAGTAAATTTCTATCTACACTGTCCCCATCAAACACTCCCAGGACAGGGACAGTACGAAGTTAGGTACAGAGTAAAGCTCCCTCTACACTGTCCCCATCAAACACTCCCAGGACAGGTACAGCACGGGGTTAGATACAGAGTAAAGCTCCCTCTACACCGTCCCCATCAAACACTCCCAGGACAGGTACAGCACGGAGTTAGATACAGAGGAATGCCCCCTCTACACTGTCACCATCAAACACTCCCAGGACAGGTACAGCACGGGGTTAGATACAGAGTAAATCTCCCTCTACACTGTCCCCATCAAACACTCCCAGGACAGGTACAGCACGGGGTTAGATACAGAGTAAAGCCCCCTCTACACTGTCACCATCAAACACTCCCAGGACAGGTACAGCACTGGGTTAGATATAGAGTAAATCTCCCTCTACACTGTCCACATCGAACACTCCCAGGACAGGTACAGCACGGGGTTAGATACAGAGTAAAGCTCCCTCTACACCATCCCCATCAAACACTCCCAGGACAGGTACAGCACAGGGATAGGTACAGAGTAAAGCTGCCTCTACACTGTCTCCATGACACAATCCCAGGACATGTACAGCACGGGGTGAGATATAGAGTAAATCTCCCTCTACACTGTCCCCATCAAACATTCCCAGGACAGGTACAGCACGGGGTTAGATACAGAGTAAAGCTCCCTCTACACCGTCCCCATCAAACACTCCCAGGACAGGTACAGCACGGGGTTAGATACAGAGTAAATCTCAATCTACACCGCCCCATCAAACACTCCCAGGACAGGTACAGCACGGGGTTAGATACAGAGTAAAGCTCCCTCTACACTGTCCCCATCAAACACTCCCAGGACAGGTACAGCACGGGGTTAGATACAGAGTAAATCTCCCTCTACACTGTCCCCATCAAACACTCCCAGGACAGGTACAGCACGGGGTTAGATACAGATTAAATATCCCTTTACACTGTCCCCATCAAACACTTCCAGGACAGGGACAGTACGAATTTAGATAGAGAGTAAAGCTCCCTCTACACTGTCCCCATCAAACACGCCCAGGACAGGTACAGCATGGGGTTAGATACAGAGTAAAGCTCCCTCTACACTGTCCCCATCAAACACTCCCAGGAAAGGTACAGCACAGGGATAGGTACAGAGCAAAGCTCCCTCTACACTGTCTCCATGACACAATCCCAGGACATGTACAGCACGGGGTTAGATACATAGTAAATCTCCCTATACACTGTCCCCATCAAACACTCCCAGGACAGGAAAAGCACGGGTTTAAATACAGATTAAAGATCCCTTTACACTGTCCCCATCTAACACTCCCAGGACAGAGACAGCACGTGGTTACATATAGAGTAGAGCTCCCTCTACACTATCCCCATCAAACACTCCCAGGAGAGGTACAGCACGGGGTTAGATACAGAGAAAAGTTCCCTCCACACTGTCCCCATCAAACATTCCCAGGACAGGTAAAGCACGCGGTTAGATACAGAGTAAAGCTCCCTCTACACCGTCCCCATCAAACACTCCCAGGACAGGTACAGCACGGGGTTAGATACAGAGTAAAGCTCCCTCTACACTGTCCCCATCAAACACTCCAAGGACAGGTACAGCACGGGGTTAGATACAGAGTAAATCTCCCTCTACACTGTCCCCATCAAACACTCCCAGGACAGGTACAGCACGGGGTTAGATACAGAGTAAATCTCCCTCTACACTGTCCCCATCAAACACTCCCAGGACAGGTACAGCACAGGGTTAGATACAGAGTAAATCTCCCTCTACACTGTCCCCATCAAACACTCCCAGGACAGGAACAGCACGGGGTTAGATACAGAGTAAAGCTCCCTCTACACTGTCCCCATCAAACACTCCCAGGACAGGTACAGCACGGGGTTAGATACAGAGTAAAGCTCCCTCTACACTGTCCCCAACAAACACTCCCAGGACAGGAACAGCACGGGGTTAGATACAGAGTAAATCTCCCTCTACACTGTCCCCATCAAACACTCCCAGGACAGGTACAGCACGGGGTTAGATACAGAGTAAAGCTCCCTCTTCAACGTCCCCATCAAACACTCCCAGGACAAGTACAGCACGGGGTTAGATACACAGTAAAGCTCCCTCTACACTGTCCCCATCAAACACTCCCAGGACAGGTACAGCACGGGGTTAGATACAGAGTAAATCTCACTCTACACCGTTCCCATCAAACACTCCCAGGACAGGCACAGCTCGTGGTTAGATACAGACTAAAGCTCCCTCCACACTGACCGATCGAACACTCCCAGGACAGGTACAGCACGGGGTTAGATACAGAGTAAATCTCCCTCTTCACTGTCCCCATCAAACACTCCCAGGACAGGTACAGCACGGGGTAAGATACAGAGTAAAGTTCCCTCTACACCATCCCCAGCAAACACTCCCAGTACAGGTACAGCATGAGGTTAGATACAGAGTAAATCTTCCTCTACACTGTCCCCATCAAACACTCCCAGGACAGGTACAGCACGGGGTTAGATACAGAGCAAAACTCCCTCTACACTGTCTCCATGACAGAATACGAGGACATGTACAGCACGGGGTTAGATACAGAGTAAAGCTCCCTCTACTCTGTCCCCATCAAACACTCCCAGGACAGGTGCAGCACAGGGTTAGATACAGATTAAATCTCCATCTACACTGTCCCAATCAAACACTCCTAGGACAGGTACAGCACGGGGTTAGATACAGAGTAAAGCTCCCTCTACACTGTCCCCATCAAACAGTCCCTGAACAGTTACAGCACAGGGTTAGATACAGAGTAAAACTCCCTCTACACTGTCCCCATCAAACACTCCCAGGACAGGTACAGCACGGGGTTAGATAAAGAGTTAATCTTCCTCTACACTGTCCCCATCAAACACTCCCAGGACAGGTACAGCACGGGGCTAGATACAGAGTAAAGCTCCCTCTACACTGTCCCAATCAAACACTCCCTGGAGAGGTACAGCACGGGGTTAGATACAGAGTAAATCTCCCTCTTCAACGTCCTCATCAAACACTCCCAGGATAGGTACAACACGGGGTTAGATACAGATTAAATCTCCCTCTACACTGTCCCCATCAAACGCTCCCAGGACAGGTACAGCACGGGGTTAGATACAGATTAAATCTCCCTCTACACTGTCCCCATCAAACACTCCCAGGACAGGTACAGCACGGGGCTAGATACAGAGTAAAGCTCCCTCTACACTGTCCCCATCAAACACTCCCTGGACAGGTACAGCACAGGGTTAGATACAGAGTAAAGTTCCCTCTTCAACGTCCTCATCAAACACTCCCAGGACAGGTACAGCACGGGGTTAGATACAGAGTAAAGCTCCCTCTACACTGTCCCCATCAAACACACCCAGGACAGGTACAGCACGGGGTTAGATACAGAGTAAATCTCCCTCTACACTGTCCCCATCAAACACTCCCAGGAGAGGAAAAGCATGGGTTTAAATACAGATTAAAGATCCCTTTACACTGTCCCCATGGATCACTTCCAGGACAGGGATAGTACGAAGTTAGATACAGAGTAAAGCTCCCTCTGCACTGTCCCCATCAAACACTCCCAGGACAGGTACAGCACGGGGTTAGATACAGAGTAAATCTCCCTCTACACCGTCCCCATCAAACACTCCCAGGACGGTACAGCACGGGGTTAGATACAGAGTAAAGCTCCCTCTACACTGTCCCCATCAAACACTCCCAGGACAGGTACAGCACGGGGTTAGATACAGAGTGAAGCTCCCTCTACACTGTCCCCATCAAACACTCCCAGGACAGGTACAGCACGGGGTTAGATACAGAGTAAAGCTCCCTCTACACTGTCCCCATCAAACACTCCCAGTACAGGTACAGCACGGGGTTAGATACAGAGTAAAGCTCCCTCTACACTGTCCCCATCAAACATTCCCAGGACAGGTACAGCACGGGGTTAGATACAGAGTAAAGCTCCCTCTACACTGTCCCCATCAAACACTCCCAGGACAGGTACAGCACGGGGTTAGATACAGAGTAAACCTCCCTCTACATTCTCCCCATCAATCACACCCACGACAGGTACAGCACAGGGATAGGTACAGAGTAAAGCAACCTCTACACTATCTCCATGACACAATCCCTGGACATGTACAGCACGGGGTTAGATACAGAGTAAATCTCCCTCTACACCGTCCCCATCAAACATTCCCAGGACAGGTACCGCACGGGGTTAGATACAGAGTAACTCTCCCTCTACACTGTCCCCATCAAACACTTCCAGTACAGGTACAGCACGGGTTTAGATACAGGGTAAATGTCCCTCTACACTGTCCCCATCGAACACTCCAAGGACAGGTACAGCACAAGGTTAGATACAGAGTAAATCTCCTCTACACTGTCCCCAACTAAAACTCCCAGGACAGGTACAGCACGGGGTTCGATACAGAGTAAATCTCCATCTACACTGTCCCCATCAAACACTCCCAGGACAGGTACAGCACGGGGTTAGATACAAAGCAAATCTTCCTCTACACTGTCCCCATCAAACACTCCCAGGACAGGTACAGCACGGGGTTAGATACAGAGTAAATCTTCCTCTACACTGTCCCCATCAAACACTCCCAGGACATGGACAGCACGGGGCTAGATACAGAGTAAAGCTCCCCTTCAACGTCCTCATCAAACACTCCCAGGACAGGCATAGCACGTGCTACATACAGAGTAAAGCTCCCTCTACACTGTCCCCATCAAACACTCCCAGGACAGGTACAGCACAGGGTTAGATACAGAGTAAAGCTCCCTCTACACTGTCCCCATCAAACACTCCCAGGACAGGTACAGCACGGGGTTAGATACAGAGTAAAGCTCCGTCTACACTGTCCCCATCAAACACTCCCAGGACAGGTACAGCACGGGGTTAGATACAGAGTAAAGCTCCCTCTACACCGTCCCCATCAAACACTCCCAGGACAGGAAACGCACGGGTTTAAATACAGATTAAAGATCCCTTTACACTGTCCCCATGAAACACTTCCAGGACAGCTACAGCTCGGTGTTAGATACAGAGTAAAGCTCCCTCTACACTGTTGCCATCAAACACTCCCAGGACAGGTACAGCATGGGGTTAGATACAGAGGAATGCTCCCTCTACACTGTCTCCATGACACAATCCCAGGACATGTACAGCACGGGGTTAGATACAGAGTAAAGCTCCCTCTACACCGTCCCCATCAAACACTCCAAGGACAGGTACAGCACAAGGTTCGATACAGAGTAAATCTCCCTCTACACTGTCCCCATCAAACACTCCCAGGACAGGTACAGCACAGGGTTAGATACAGAGTAAAGCTCCTTCTACACTGTCCCCATCAAACACTCCCAGGACAGGTACAGCACGGGGTTAGATACAGAGTAAATCTCCCTCTACACTGCCCCCATCAAACACTCCCAGGCCAGGTACAGCACGGGGTTAGATACAGAGTAAATCTCCCTCTACACTGTCCCCATCAAACACTCCCAGGACAGGTACAGCACGGGGTTAGATACAGAGTAAAGCTCCCTCTACACTATCCCCAACAAACACTGCCAGGACAGGAACAGCACGGGGTTAGATACTGAGCAAAGCTCCCTCTACACTATCCCCAACAAACACTCCCAGGACAGGTACCCGCACGGGGTTAGATACAGAGTAACTCTCCCTCTACACTGTCCCCAACTAAAACTCCCAGGACAGGAACAGCACGGGGTTAGATACAGAGTAAAGCTCCCTCTACACCGTCCCCATCTAACACTCCCAGGACATGTACAGCACGGGGTTACTAACAGAGTGAAGATCCCTCTACACTGTCCCCATCAAACACTCCCAGGACAGGTACAGCACGGGGTTAGATACAGAGTAAAGCTCCCTCTACACTGTCCCCATCAAACACTCCCAGGACAGGTACAGCACGGGGTTAGATACAGAGTAAAGCTACCTCTACACTGTCCCCATCAAACACTCCCAGGACAGGCACAGCACGTGGTTAGATACATAGTAAAGCTCCCTCTACACTGTCCCGATCGAACACTCTAGGACAGGTACAGCACAGGGTTAGATACAGTGTAAATCTTCCTCTACACTGTCCCCATCAAACACTCCCAGGAGATGTACAGCACGGGGTTAGATACAGAGTAAATCTTCCTCTACACTGTCCCCATCAAGCACGCCCAGGACAGGTACAGCACGGAGTTAGATACAGAGTAAAGTCCCTGTACATTGACCACATCAAACACTCCCAGGACAGGTACTGCATGGGATTACATACAGAGTAAATCTCCTTCTACACCATCCCGATCAAACACTCCCAGGACAGGTACAGCACGGGGTTAGATACAGAGTAAAGATACCTCTACAGTGTTCCCATCAAACACTCCCAGGACAGGTTCTGCACGGGGATAGAAACAGAGTAAAGCTCTTTCTACGCTGTCCGCATCAAAAACTCCCTGGACAGGTACAGCACGGGGTTTGATACAGAGTAAATCTCCCGCTACACTGTCCCCATCAAACACTCCCAGGACAGGTGCAGCCCAGGGTTAGACACAGGGTTAATCTCCCTCTACACTGCCCCCATCAAACACTCCCAGGACAGGTGCAGCACGGGGTTTGATACAGAGTAAAGCGCCCTCTACACCGTCCCCATCAAACACTCCCAGGACCGGTACAGCACGGGGTTAGATACAGAGTAAATCTCCCTCTACACCGTCCCCATCAAACACTCCCAGGACAGGTACAGCAGGGGGTTAGATACAGAGTAAATCTCCCTCTACACTGTCCCCATCAAACACTCCCAGGACAGGTACAGCACGGGGTTAGATACAGAGTAAATCTCCCTCTACACTGTCCCCATCAAACACTCCAAGGACAGGTACAGCACAAGGTTTGATACAGAGTAAAGCTCCCTCTACACTGTCTCCATCAAATACTCCCAGGACAGGTACAGCTCGGGGTTAGATACAGAGTAAATCTCCCTCTACACTGTCCCCATCAAACACTCCCAGGACAGGTACAGCACGGGGTTAGATACAGAGTAAATCTCCCTCTACACCGTCCCCATCAAACACTCCCAGGACAGGTACAGCACGGGGTTAGATACAGAGTATATCTCCCTCTTCAACGTCCCCATCAAACACTCCCAGGACAGGTACAGCACGGGGTTAGATACAGAGTAAAGCTCCCTCTACACTGTCTCCATCAAACACTCCCAGGACAGGTACAGCATGGGGTTAGATACAGAGTAAAACTCCCTCTACACTGTCCCGATCGAACACTCCCAGGACAGGTACAGCACAGGGTTAGATACAGAGTAAATTTCCCTCTACACTGTTCCCATCAATCACTCCCAGGACAGGTACAGCACGGGGTTAGTTACAGAGTAAATCTCCCTCTACACTGTCCCCATCCAACACTCCCAGGACAGGTACAGCACGGGGTTAGATGGAGAGTAAATCTCCCACTACACTGTCCCCCATCAAACACTCCCAGGACAGGTACAGCACGGGGTTAGATACAGAGTAAAGATACCTCTACAGTGTTCCCATCAAACACTCCCAGGACAGGTTCTGCACGGGGATAGAAACAGAGTAAAGCTCTTTCTACGCTGTCCGCATCAAAAACTCCCTGGACAGGTACAGCACGGGGTTTGATACAGAGTAAATCTCCCGCTACACTGTCCCCATCAAACACTCCCAGGACAGGTGCAGCCCAGGGTTAGACACAGGGTTAATCTCCCTCTACACTGCCCCCATCAAACACTCCCAGGACAGGTGCAGCACGGGATTTGATACAGAGTAAAGCGCCCTCTACACCGTCCCCATCAAACACTCCCAGGACCGGTACAGCACGGGGTTAGATACAGAGTAAATCTCCCTCTACACAGTCCCCATCAAACACTCCCAGGACAGGTACAGCAGGGGGTTAGATATTGAGTAATTACCCGCTACAGTGTCCTCATCAAACACACCCAGGACAGGTACAGCACGGGGTTAGATATTGAGTAATTACCCGCTACAGTGTCCTCATCAAACACACCCAGGACAGGTACAGCACGGGGTTAGATACACAGTAAAGCTCCCTCTACACTGTCCCCATCAAACACTCCCAGGACAGGTACAGCACGGGGTTAGATACAGAGTAAATCTCCCTCTCCACTGTACCAATCAAACGCTCCCAGGACAGGTACAGCACGGGTGTCAGATAAAGAGTAAAGCTCCCTCTACACTGTCCCCATCAAACACTCCCAGGACAGGTACAGCCCGG
The DNA here is from genome assembly GCA_026770705.1 of Isurus oxyrinchus. Classification (NCBI taxonomy): domain Eukaryota; kingdom Metazoa; phylum Chordata; class Chondrichthyes; order Lamniformes; family Lamnidae; genus Isurus; species Isurus oxyrinchus. The sequence goes on along the minus strand of JANJGN010000715.1, from coordinate 8,811 downwards.
AGTTAGATACAGAGTAAAGCTCCCTCTACAATGTCCCCATCAAACACTCCCAGTACAGGTACAGCACGGGGTTAGGTACAGAGTAATGCTCCTTCTACAGTGTCCCCATCAAACACTCCCAGTACAGGTACAGCACGGGGATAGATACAGAGTAAATCTCCCTATACACTGTCCCCATCAAACACTCCCCGGACAGTTACAGCACGGGGTTAGATACAGAGTAAAGCTCCCTCTTCACCGTCTCCATCAAACACTCCCAGGACAGGTACAGCACGGGGTTAGATACAGAGTAAAGCTCCCTCTACACACTCACCATCAAACACTCCCAGGACAGGTAAAGCACAGGGTTAGATATGGAGTAAATCTCCCTCTACACTGTCCCCATCAAACACTCCCAGGACAGGTACAGCACGGGGTTAGATACAGAGTAAATCTCCCTCTACACTGTCCCCATCAAACACTCCCAGGACAGGTACAGCATGGGGTTAGATACAGAGTAAATCTCCCTCTACACTGTCCCCATCAAACACTCCCAGTACAGGTACAGCACGGGGTTAGATACAGAGTAAAGCTCCCTCTACAGTGTCCCCATCGAACACTCCCAGGACAGGTACAGCACGGGGTTAGATACAGAGTAAAGCTCCCTCTACACTGTCCCCATCAAACACTCCCAGGACAGGTACAGCACGTGGTTAGATACAGAGTAAAGCTCCCTCTACACTGTCCCCATCAAACACTCCCAGGACAGGTACAGCACGGGGTTAGATACAGAGTAAAGCTCCCTCTACACTGTCCCCATCAAACACTCCCAGGACAGGTAGAGCACGGGGTTAGATACAGAGTAAATCTCCCTCTACACTGTCCCCATCAAACACTCCCAGGACAGGTACAGCACGGGGTTAGATACAGAGTAAAGATCCCTCTACACTGTCCACATCAAACACTCCCAGGACAGATACAGCACGGGGTTAGATACAGAGTAAAGCTCCCTCTACACTGTCCCCATCAAACACTCCCAGGACAGGTACAGCACGGGGTTAGATACAGAGTAAAGATCCCTCTACACTGTCCACATCAAACACTCCCAGGACAGATACAGCACGGGGTTAGATACAGAGTAAATCTCCCTCTACACTGTCCCCATCAAACACTCCCAGGACAGGTACAACACGGGGTTAGATACAGAGTAAAGCTCCCTCTACACTGTCCCCATCAAACACTCCCAGGACAGTTACAGCACGGGGTTAGATACACAGTAAAGCTCCCTCTACACTGTCCCCATCAAACACTCCCAGGACAGGTACAGCACGA
>JANJGN010000715.1:0-2500 GCA_026770705.1 Isurus oxyrinchus | reverse complement strand
TGTCTCTCTCTCTCTGTTTCTCTCTGTCTCTCTCTCTCTGTCTCTCTCTCTGTCTCTCCCCCTCTGTCTCTCTCTCTCTCTCTCTCTTTCTCTCTCTGTCTCTCTCTCTGTCTCTCTCTCTGTCTCTCTCTCTCTGTCTCTCTCTGTCTCTCCCCCTCTGTCTCTCTCTCTCTCTCTCTCTTTCTCTCTCTCTCTGTGTCTCTCTGTTTCTCTCTCTCTCTCTCTGTCTCTCTGTCTCCCACTCATTCTTTGTCTCTCCTCATATAGCTATTTTTCTCTCTATTTGTATCTCTGTCTGTCTGTGTTTCTGTGTCACGATGTGTCTCTCCCTCTTTCTCTCTCTCCTTGCCTCTCTCTCTGTTGCTCTCCCCTTGTATATCTGCTGTCTCCCCCTCTCCCAATCTCTTTCCTCTTTCTCTACCCTCTCTCTCTCTCTCTCTCTTCCCCTCTCTGCCCCATCTCTCTCTCTCTGTCTCTCTCTGTCCTCTGAGCCCTCTCTCTCTCTCTGCCCTGTCACTGTGTCCCTGTCTGTCTCTCTCTCTCTCTTTATATCTCTGAGCCTTGCTCTCTCCCCATCACTCTCTGTTTCTCTCTCTCTATCTGTCTCTCTCTCTGTCTCTCTGTATCTCTCTTTTCTCTCTCTGTCTCTCTCTCTCTCTCTCCCCCTCTCTCTGTCTCTCTCTATCTGTCTCTCTCTGTCTCTCTGTATCTCTCTTTCTCTCTCTCTCTGTCTCTCTCTCTCGCCCCCGTCTCTCGGTCTCTCTCCCCCTCTCTCAGTCTCTCTCTCTATCTCCACCCTCTGTCTCTCTCTATCTCCTCCTCTCTCTGTCTCTCTCTCTCTATCTGTCTCTCTCTCTTTGTCTCTTTGTATCTCTCTTTCTCTCTCTCTCTGTCTCTCTCTCTCTCCCCCTCTCTCTGTCTCTCTCTCTCTCTATCTGTCTCTCTCTTTCTCTCTGTCTTCTCTCTGAATCTCTCTCCCTCCCTAACTATCTGTCTGTCTCCTTCTGTCTTCTCTTGGTCTGTCTCGCTGTGTCTCTCTCTCCCCTATCTCTGTACCTCTGCCTGTCTGTCTGCCTCCCCCCTCTGTGCCTCTCTGTCTCTCTCTCTCTGTCTGTCTCCCTCTCTGCCTCCCTCTCTCTCTCATTGTCCCTCTCTCTCTCTCTCTCTCTCTCTGTCAGTCAATCTCTGTTTCTCTTTCTCTCTGTATCTTTCTCTCCCTATCTATCTCAGTCCCTCTCTCTCTCTTTCCATCTCTATTTTTCTTTGTGTGTCTCTCTCTCTGTCTCTCTCTCTCTGTCTCTTCTCCCTCTGGTTCTCTCTCTCTCTGTCTCTCTCTCTGTCTCTCTCTCTTTGTTTCTCTCTGTCTCTCTCTCTGTCTCTCTCTCTCTGTCTCTCTCTCTGTCTCTCTCTCTCTGTTTCTCTCTGTCTCTCTCTCTCTGTCTCTCTCTCTCTCTGTCTCTCTCTCTGTCTCTCTCTCTGTCTCTCTCTCTGTCTCTCTCTCTCTGTCTCTCTCTGTCTCTCTCTCTCTGTCTGTCTCCCTCTCTGCCTCCCTCTCTCTCTCATTGTCCCTCTCTCTCTCTCTCTCTCTCTCTGTCAGTCAATCTCTGTTTCTCTTTCTGTCTGTATCTTTCTCTCCCTATCTATCTCAGTCCCTCTCTCTCTCTTTCCATCTCTATTTTTCTTTGTGTGTCTCTCTCTCTGTCTCTCTCTCTCTGTCCTCTCCCTCTGGTTCTCTCTCTCTCTGTCTCTCTCTCTGTCTCTCTCTCTTTGTTTCTCTCTGTCTCTCTCTCTGTCTCTCTCTCTCTGTCTCTCTCTCTGTCTCTCTCTCTCTCTGTTTCTCTCTGTCTCTCTCTCTCTGTCTCTCTCTCTCCTGTCTCTCTCTCTGTCTCTCTCTCTGTCTCTCTCTCTGTCTCTCTCTCTCTGTCTCTCTCTGTCTCTCTCTCTCTGTCTCTCTCTCTGTCTCTCTCTCTCTCTCTGTCTCTCTCTCTCTGTTTCTCTCTGTCTCTCTCTCTCTGTCTGTCTCTCTGTCTCTCTCTCTCTCTCTCTCTGTCTGTCTCTCTCTCTCTCTCTGTCTCTCCCCCTCTGTCTCTCTCTCTCTCTCTCTCTCTCTGTCTCTCTCTCTCTGTTTCTCTCTGTCTCTCTCTCTCTGTCTCTCTCTGTCTCTGTCTCTCTCTCTCTGTTTCTCTCTGTCTCTCTCTCTCTGTCTCTCTCTCTCTGTCTCTCTCTCTCTGTTTCTCTCTGTCTCTCTCTCTCTGTCTCTCTCTCTGTCTCTCCCCCTCTGTCTCTCTCTCTCTCTCTCTCTTTCCTCTCTCTGTCTCTCTCTCTGTCTCTCTCTCTGTCTCTCTCTCTCTGTCTCTCTCTGTCTCCTCCCCCTCTGTCTCTCTCTCTCTCTCTCTTTCTCTCTCTCTCTGTGTCTCTCTGTTTCTCTCTCTCTCTCTCTGTCTCTCTGTCTCCCACTCATTCTTTGTCTCTCCTCATATAGCTATTTTTCTCTCTATTT